>CAXHWN010002807.1:1356138-1487138 GCA_964020975.1 Hermodice carunculata | reverse complement strand
TATGAGTGTAGTAATATTAATAAAATTGAGCCAATTTACTACAAGAACCCATCTTTACACACTGTCCAAATTTGGTGCTTCTAACATGAGTAGAACTGGAGATATGATGATGGGGCAAAATTGTCCGAATGGAATGGACAATTTATTTTGGAATGACTTATATATATATATATATATATATTGTTGTTGTAATATTTGAATTCGCTACATGTGCCTTGATTTCTGATAAAATAGTTTGACTGCAACAGTCTGCTTTGATCGTCATCTGCTGAAGATGTTCATATCACCATGCATCCCCCAAGCATATATTCACATTGTAGCTGTCATTGGATTTGTTTATATAGGGAGTATAATTAAGATTTTACTCATCACTCCATGCGGGACCATGTCATGCAATGTCACTTGACTACATTACAGACTCGAGGTTCTGACAGGAAAATGAGATCCCTGACCTTATTTTTTACCTGTGGGAAGTCATACTTTGTGACTGATTTAATGTGTACAGGAAGCATGGCACTTATGTTTGTGAAGGTACACTCATTTTATGATACATGACGGGATTTGCAAAATAAGTACATTAACATTATCTGGCCATTGATCGGGCCAGCTCTGGCATATGACATTTAATGCCATAAGACCCATCTCAATGACCTTCTCAGCTAAACGACACAAGCCAGATCATCCTCCCCTACTTCTTTGGAAACACACTGTACCTGAGGCCACTCTACATACTCACCTTGGAGTTACACTCTCAAGTAATTTTTCATGGCACCAGCATATAACACGTAAAGCCAGCCAACGGCTTGCTCTTTTACGAAGACTCAAATATAAACTCTCCCGCAAAACACTCATATGGTTGTATACTAGTAGTACAATGATTTGTCCTTTCCTCGAATATGGGGTGTCCTGTTTGACAATTGCACTGAAAACCTGTCGCAATCTATAGGAGCTGTGCAGTATGAGGCAGCCAGGATCTGCCTTGGCGCAACTAAATACACCCCACGTGTCTTACTTCTCGAAGAGCTTGAATGGCAAACTCTGGAAAATCGGAGGAAATACTTTAAACTTATTCTTTTCTTTAAAATGTACAATAGGTTCACTCCACAATACCTACATGATCTCGTTCCTCGTGACGTTGCATTCACTACTGGGCGCCTTTTGAGAAATCGTACTGAATTACGCCAAATTAGGGTCACCACCAATCGCTTCGGCGATTCGTTTCTCCCGTCTGCTATCAAATTATGGAATAACCTCCCGGGGGATGCTCGTCTCACCAATTCCCTGCCGCAATTTAAATCTAAATTAAACCTATTACTCTTAAGTGTTGACAAAAAGCCCACATAATTTAAACATGGAAGTCGTTTCCTAAACATATGCCACACGCAGCTACGTCTTAACTTCTCTGTTTTAAATGCCCATCTACATCATGCCAATATCCTTCTAGCCTCAACGTGTGCATGTTCTCATACCACTGAAGATACGAAACATTACCTTTTGTTCTGCCCCAAGTTCACTGTGCAAAGGGTCCGTCCGCTGAACACTGTGTGTCACTTACTCGCTCCAGGTGTAAATCCGACTTTAACAGTTCAGTGCTCTATTGATATTTTACTAAACATTCTCTTGAAAGGTAGTGAGGCCTTGCCAGACACTGATAATGTATTCATCTTTGAGGCTGTTCAGACATTCTTATCAGAATCTAGACGTTTTATCTACTAATTTAGTTTGTGATCTAATTATGAGTCTCCATTATCTGGCATCAATTGTATTATTCGTGTACATGCAGTGAATTTAGTCTTCTGTTCTCGTCCGGTGTGTATTGTATATATTCCTGTGCGTCCTTTTATGTACTGGAGAGCCTCCATATTAGTCTTTGTGTACTATTAGGCAATCCAGAGAAAATAAATATGTTTATAATAATATCATTTTTGTCACAATTGCGATCCCATTCAACCGATGAGCACGTGCAAAATTGTGAAAACTGGATTAGTGCTGCATATGGTTGAGCGAGATTTAAGGTGCACATGAAAATTCCTCTATTTTTCCTGTGAAAAGCGTGCTTTCTTTGTATTTGATTTGGGACTAAATATGAATGAAGAACCGAATCTCATGGCTAAAGAAAACTGAATTTGGCCACGAAAGGTACCTGGTAATTTTAAGTGTGCATGTCATACATATATCATGGTCATGGAACTTTTTCAGTAACAGCCACACTGGAGTCCTCTATCGCATCGACACAAGCTACCAGTCCGAAAACAAAGGCTGACTCCACCACTTCAAGAAGTGCTGGCACAACCGTTACAAATACCGGCACAACTATTCCAAGCAGTGGTGACATAACTAGTCCAACTGGTGCTGGCACAACAGTGACAGATACTGAAAGACCTAATTCAGTTAGTGTTGGAACTACAACTAAACCTACAACTATTTCAACAAGCAGAAGCATTACTCTTTCAACTAGCCGCGATACAGCTGGTAAAATTACTGGCACAGCAACTATTGGCAGTGGCACAGCTGCAAAACACACTCGACCAACTACTTCAGCTGGCGATGGCACAACTGAAAAAAACACTGGAACAACTACTTCAGCTAGCAGGGGCACAACTGTAAAAAACACTCGAACAACTACTCCAGCTAACGGTGGCACTACTGTAAAAAACACTCGCAGAACTACTTCAACAAGTGGTGAGACAACTGTTACAAAAACTGGCACATATACTGCAATAAGTGGTGGTGCAACTACTACAAACCCCTTCACAACTATTATCGTAGATACCTCCAAAGGTGGTCCCATCCAGGCCGATGATAATGGGATGAATCTGTCTCCTTCCACTGAAACAAGTCTCGCAGCTAAAACTACCAGCTTCGGGGCTTCCTTTGGCTCCTCCACACCGATGACAGTGCTTTCAACCATGATGATGTCAACACTTGCACCTGCAGGTTATTATCATTGCTAAAAATTAAATTCGAACACAGGGCAATGCGTGTTGCCTTGTATTGATTTAAGAGCACAGCATTAATATAATCATGTTGGCTGATAAGTACAGTTTGCGCAACCTTCAGCGTTTTTTAGTCTCTTGATCATTGCATTGGATTTGGATTCACTACATTTTAGTACGGAATAACTATTGGGAAACAAGCATTGCTTATGTGGATCCTTCTCCCCTCATATCACCTTTGAGATGAATAAAAGTAGTAAAAGGATTTTCCGATTAAATAGGGTCAAACTTGTTAAATGTAGTGTATGGGACGTGCAAATTTATTTCGACTTTATATGCTGTTGTCACATGGTTTTCGTTGTTTTGCTTGCATAGTACTCTATACCTTTGGCCTGTTATTAACCCCTTAACAAAAGAATGTTTTTATGTAAATATCATGAGGTAAACAACATCTTTTCTCTGTACCACCAAACGTTCCATGATAGTCTAAAAAGCAATTTGTCACATACTGTCGGTGGTTATTCTTTACCCAGCACTGGGCCATCATTTCTTGGCAAGTTTTGACTACTTGCACCCAGAGGGCGCTATTGTTTATAGTAGACACAGTCCTTTTACACCGCCCTTTAAGTGTTCATTTTGCCCTCATCTTTAATTTTGCAGCTTGCGAATGTGCAAATGTTATAGTGACGGGACCTGTAACAGCCAATACGTTCCTTGGAGTCTATACAGTTGGTGACTGCCTTCATAATGCTCACCATTTTTACCGTAGTGCCTTCAACAGGGCGTATATATACTTCAGCAGGAACCAATGGGAGATCGGCAAAACCCTGGATGACCCAAGTCCTGTGTTTATAAACGTGGTTTTGCAGGATGTACCGTATAACGTGTCAAGGAAGTGGCAGTCCTTTAAGAACAAAATGTGGACAGACGAGAGGAGACTCCAGGTAGAATGCCTGTGCGAAAGTAAGTCAATTGGTGCCTTCCGCTTCTAATGTAAAAAAAAAAATCAGGATACAACTATTCTGTTCTCTGTCTGAGGGATGGTCTGAACTTCAAGTTATACCTGTGCTACATCCGCCAACTACGATCCTTTCGAGTGAATTTTGAACGAGAAAACTAGTGATGCTTCCCTGATTGCTGAACAATTCTGTTATTCCAAGTGGTGTAGAATAAGGGATGCCACCGCGCTACCCAGTAGTGTAGCAGGCAAGATATTTGTGGGTTTTTTTTAGTTTTTTTTTGGGGGGGGTGTTGTTTTTTTTTTTTTTTTATTTCGTTTGTTTTATATTTAATCGACACCAGCTTTCTGAGAATATCAAAACTAAATTTCAGGGCCTTTTGACCAGCTTAATGTTCTCGCTCACTTTTATTATGTGGCTTTATTTTAAAACGGAGGAACTGCTGCTGTGGATGAACTCTCCTTTGGTATCTGCTATAGCCACGTGGCATCGTTATGCCATACGAAGACAAACTTCAAGACATTATTGTTAGTTTCGTATTTCTAGAATATTTAATTTCTTTATCAAGTTCATATTTTCATACAAGTATTTCTACAAGTTATTTCAATTCATTAGAATAATTTACGTACATCCACATCAGTCACAGAGCGCAAGTGATGATTTGTTTGTTTGTTGTTTTTTGTTTTGTTTTGTTTTGCTTTGTATTTTTTTTTTAAATCTCAAATAACACGGGTCGGAGATAGCGTCCCCGACTATTAAGTTACTTGTAGCCCTTGGTCTTGGCTTAACTTTTAATGTATAGGACTGTGCTAGTTTGCGTTTCTTGAGTCAGCAAAAGTAATTTATTTATAAGTATTCTAAATTTCTTATTCCTAGCTTTTTGGATAGGAGATGACACGCCATTTCATTTGATAACTTTGTATAGTTCATTTAACTTGATATTATTGTAATTTTTCACAATTTGGAAACATCGACCCAGGCAGTGTTTTCAGGTCTACAAGTAGCTGTGTTTTCAAAGTTTCAGATCAAAATCTTTAATCAACAAATCTAATATTTTGACTGCAGATATGTTCCTATCTCACCATGTTTTATGGCAAGTTTCTCTTAACCCGTTGTGTAGTGAGCTTAATATTACCATATTTCAAGTGACAATAAAGCACAGATTAACTTTATGAGATGTACAGCCTTGGCTTCCAATCTGAGGATCCGTATCTCTGTAAAGGTCTACGTGAACGTCCGCGCTCATTACTTAAATATGAATGACCGGAAATCTGCAGGAAGAGAGAGGTCCGAATAAAGGTTTGAAGACGGTGTTACTCGCTGGTTTCTGGATGGTGCACAAAGATGGGCGGCATGGTGTGAAAGTTCTGCTTTGAAAATCTCTCTCCACAAATAACCCTTACAAATCTTCCGAAATGTCATGAAAATAACTGGAATAAAATACAATATGTTGCATGTAATGGTATGTCCCGTTTGCACGAGAACAAAGGGCAGTGGGTTGTTGATTTACATATAATACGTGTACACACGTACTAAATCATTTATGACCTTGAGTAAAGTTCCATAAAAAACCCTTGTTGCATTCCATCAATTTGAGTTTGCCAGTCGAAGGAGTGATTACTCAACAAGCAAGACGCATTAGTAATACAGTACTTAACGTTTATTTCCCCTTGGTTTAAAATTCGTTTATTCAATTTGCAATATGTACAAAACAAAAAAAACACATATTACACAAATTGGATCTGGTATATCTATACCACGAGGACTCATGAAACACTTTAGGAATAACTGCAGGGTTTTTTGTGTGTGTATTTTAGCTCTATGTGCAAATAAATCGGGTATAATAATAGGAAATTTCCGCAGTAACATACATGTACAGGTGTAAAATAGATTTATCCAGAGTACGCTACACATACCCTTATCATTCAATCGCAAAAATTGTTTCTAGACAATATGGGCAATGAACATGCGCCATATTTGACTATCTATTATTGACGTATGCCAAATGAAAATGAACATGTGTTGTGTCTGATTTTTTAAAACTTATATTCCACCTTTTATTTGTAGAAAATCCATGCCAAAATCTCACCATGGACAGCAACGAGTTGAAAACACAGTTTCCTGGCTCCTTTGTTCTGCAGGGAAATTTGAATGAGCGTCCATATTACAAAATGATGGAACAAAGCTTGTATCTGTTCTTCCATGTCACACAAACTTGTCGATTTTGGGTCATTGGCCCTCAATTAAGACAAGGAATGGGTGTTATGCATGCATTTGATGATACAAGGTTTCCAGAGATTATCGGATCGAAGACATTTTGGCAAGTTGTTTCACAATATGGCCGATGGACAGAGAACAAAATGCTGAGAATGGTGTGTGATTCATGACGAATCTTGCAAACAGAGTTTTGTCACATGTACGTAAAAGAAATTCTGCATGTATGAAACTTATTTGACGTCCGCGTGGCGTCTGTTCTGAATCAAGTCCTCGTTGAGACCAGATATTCTATTCTTCGAACCAAGAAAAAAAATTACTTTGATCCGATTACGTTTGCTACTGGATTAAGACATTGGTCACGCCCGCAACCAGGTCAGAATTTTTTGGAGGTTCGAAAACGTGAAAGCGCGGCTGCGAGGGAGCCTTGTGCATCCGTGTTGGGCGTTGGGGTTGGGAGGGGGTGTACCCCGTTCCCAAGGTAGATTTTTTTTTTTCAATGACCCTTCAAAGGGTGCATTTTATTGGATCCTTTACTAATTTATTTGGCTACATGTATGTTTCTTTTATTCTGCTTCTGCAACACACTTAATGATGTATCTTTCCTTGAATAATCATTTCTTTTGTATGCTATCTTATTTATTGTATGGTGTGACTCATATTATTTCTGTAAAATAATGCTGAAGTTTTAATGGTTTAACTTCTTGTTTTTAGTCATCCATAGAGAGACCATTTCTATATTAAGACCACCAATAATGCGTCCCCCTTTTTATCTGCAATCAAATGATATCCTCCATTGAGACCACTCATTTCAGTTCCTTGGGTGCTCTTATTAGGGATATTCATCTATATATATATATAAATATATATATATATATATATATATATATATATATATATATATATGTATATATATACATATATATATGTATATATATGTATGTATATATATATATGTATATATATATATATATATATATATATATATATATATATATATATATATATATGTGTGTGTGTGTGTGTGTGTGTGTGTGTGTGTGTGTGTACCGTTCAGAAGCCTTTTAACCCCTCGGCAGGTGCGTCCGAACTAGGAAAGGGGAAGTGATTCCTGGTATCCGGTACTAAAGGCAGATCTTAAACTTTGCTGAGAGTTGCTTGTTTCCATTTTCTAGTTCTAAAGTAAGTTTGTTCTATATGATGTCAAATGCAACAATTCTGTTTGTATATCGTAACATTGTGAAACTGTACCTTTGGTCAAACATTAAAGTAATCTTTGGACATTAACAGCAAAATTTATAGGGCAAGTCAGAGAAGAATGAAAGGCATTTGTATTTAAGTCAAGAGGATGCAATGAAAGTATAATATTTCATATCCAGATGTCAAGTACAAGTAGGCAATCTTGTAACTGTCGTAGGCCGCTATTTGCTACCGATAGTCCCTGGGGGTTTAACAGAAAACATGGTATACTAAAATTTCTGAAAGGTGAACATTAAAACAGAATGATGCCAAAAGATAAATTAAGTAGCAAAACATGGAAGTCCAAAATCTCTAAAATTATTGAAGCCAAACGTTCTAACCATTTCCGGATATTTACAGTCAAATGTGTAGAAATATTTGATCAAAAGTACATCTTTGAATACTCTTGACTCTAGTTTATTGTAAATAAATTTGGTTCTATATGCATAAGTCCTGAAATTAACGACATATACAACCAAATCTCAAAATCTGTGACAAAAACGTATTATCTCCAATAGTTTCGGAATATTTCTGTCCGGGAAAGGATAATTAACAAGTTAAACTCATCTTTTTTTGTGATAGACTTTAATACAAAACCTGTCATTAGTGACCGGAATATCCAAGTACAGAAACACATCTCTGAAACCATCTGAATTGTTACTGTCCAAAAGGATATCTTTTGGGTAAATTTCCTTGGCATTTCACTGACATTTTGTACATTTACACAAGCAATGTCATCAATATTTCTTGCGTCGTTTGATAATTTTGTAACCATTTGAAAGTCTTTTGTTTCATTAATTTATCCATATACTTTAATTCAGGCCAGGTTAAATATAAATCTGCCAGTAAATGGGAGCATTCTTTTGACTAGCTACCCATTGGGATGCCTTTTATTTGTTGAAAAACCAATGGTCCGCATTGAAAAAAAAGTATTATCCAAAAAAATATTTATGGCATCTATCAAAGTTTCAACAGTGTAAGATTTAACGTTACTTTTTTAATATTTATTGTGTGACCAATATACTTTCTTTGTATATGAATTGATATTAATGTATAGTTTACCATTATGTTTAAACATTTTGCTTATTAATTCTGAAAGTGAACTTTTGACTTCATCGATGGGTAGATTTGTGTACAGTGTAGACAAATCAAAACATTTGATTTTTTTTGCTTTTACATCTTTGATTTTACATTCAAACTGGGAAGAATTGCTAATACTCCAAAAACAATTTATTTAACAGTTTCTAGAAATTGCATTATAGTATTTACAAAAATAATTCCTAATTGCAGTCAATCACAATGTTAGTTCTTTTGATAATTGTTTTGTTGTACATGTTGAAGCACCGGCTATTAATCTAGATTTAAAAGGGTTTTCGTGTAATTTGGGTATCCAGAACAAAAGTGGAATTGAGGAGTCCTCTTCAGAAATTTTGACATTAAAATTCCTTTTCATCTCATCTTTATGTGTATCTATCAAATTAATGATGGATAGTTTGTGTAATTTATATACGTCATTTCCTCTTATGTCTGAAATATTGTTTATACCAAGTTCATTTTTCAAAACATCCAGATAATACTTTTTGCAGATGATCCCAAAATTGTTCCCTGCCTTATCTATGTTAGTGACTACAAATCTTTCTTTTAGTTCTTTGACTGCTTCTGAAACTTCAGGCTGTTTTAGATTAACGGTATTGAAATTCTTAATGTGGGATTTGTAGCGATAAATTCTATTTCTAAAGACTCTTTTCAAGTTGGATAACCATCCTTCAAATTTCTGAAATTCCATTTTTCTTTCAATGTCGACTGTTGCTTCACTGTTTCTAGTGTCTAGTTCTAATGGAAGTTTGTTCTATATGTTGCCAATTGCAACAGTTTAGTTTGCATATACATTGAGAAGTTTAACAAATAATACTGCTGCAATATATAAGAGATTTTATCTTGGTAAATGATAACCGGTCTCTTGAGAATAAAGAACTAGGAACTGGGAACCTTGAACCAAGATACCGGGCGTTTGCAAAATACATTATGTCCTTTGGGGTGAATTTCTTGGAAAATTGTTCAACTTTTTGGGGTAGAATCCCTTGGACATATTTTATTTTATTTTTTATTAATTAATTGATTGATTGATTGATTGATTGATTGATTGATTGATTGATTGATTAATTAATTAATTAATTAATATATTTGTTTGTTCCTTTATTTTTTATTAATTAATTGATTAATTTATTTATTTATTTGTTTGTTCCTTTATTTTTTATTAATTAATTAATTAATTTATTTATTTATTTATTTATTTATTTATTTATTTATTTATTTATTTATTTATTTATCTAGTTAGTTATTTATTTGTTTATTTTTATTTACAGAGGTGGACTTCCTTGAATTTTTTTTTTAAATCAGGGTGGAACATCTCGGTTTTATTTTGTATTGTATATGTATGCGGATGGAACTTCTTTGAGAAATTATATATATCACTTTTAGGGTGGAATTTCTTGGAAAAGTGTTAATTTCTAAGGATAGAACTGCTTGTTTTAACTGTATTAATTTATTAATTTATTTGTTTGTTTGTTTGTCTATCTATCTATCTATCTATCTATCTATCTATCTATCTATCTATCTATCTATCTATCTATCTATCTATCTATTTATTTATTTTCTTTTTTGGGGGGTGGGGTGGGGGCGGGGGGCGGAGTGGGGCGGAACTTCTTTCCGAAATATATTTTATCCTTTTTAGGGTGGAACTGCTTGGGAAAATATAGAACTTTTGAGGGTGGAGCTGCTTGGCTTTAGTTTTATTTTTTCGATTGGGACGTGGGGTGGAACTCATTTGCGAAATTAAATTATAACCTTTTTATGGTGCAACAATATTAAAGTTTTAAGGCGGAACGTAGTAACGATAAAGTTTATTTGACATCCGAGAAGAAAACGTTTCGCCGAAGCTACTCATTCCCGAAGGCGATTACTTCCGCAAGAGTGTTACACCGCAGATGTCTAATAAACTTTATCGTTCTGCACAGAAGCTATGCTATATTTTTTTTCCCATGTACCCCGTAATTTGTCGTGGGAAGTCTCCAAAATACAAGAAAAGGCGTGCCTTCACAACTCAACTTGGCCAAGTGCTCCTCACACGTAGTAGCGCGTATGACTATATCTTACTTTGCAGTTGGTAAACGCGCTTCATCTTGCAGCTTGAAGTCCTCAAATACATCAAAACCACATCCCAATTCACTTTGGTGAAAAAAATTTGTTAAAACATTCACCTTGCATATGCAACATTCAAACTTCTCGAAATATGAGCGCAAATGGTCAATTTGGGGGAAATTATTAGGGTCTCTGTCTTTTGTTCTGCATGCTATCTTGTTGGACTCGCTAAATCCTATGACCTTCACCCATTATGCTCTCATTTATGCCTCATCAAGTGAGCTAGTATTATGATCGGCAATATATGACTGTGCCTGCTATTGGGCTCCATTCAGCGACCAGGTGCCAATCACTATTCCTGTCAACCGATCAGGAAAGCCTCACCCAAACACGTGTTAAAGCAAGGCGAATAAAACCGAAGGTCGCTATTTTTTACTCCTTTTCCCCTTCTTCTAGGGTCTCAGAAAGTGAGTGGAACTTAGTTTTCAAAATAATACATGTGGGAAATATAGTACCCCAGCGGGGTAATCGTGTCTGGTTGAGTAGCAATTCGTTCGTTTATGCGACACGATTAGTATAAACATATTTACTTTTTCTTGAATTTCACACCAACATATTTTGTTAGATATACTTCTGTAAGGTCGACGGTGGTCATGTCCGTCGAACTGAAGCACCAAAATTGATCTACTGCATGTTGATAATAAGATAATATGCTGATATTCCAACCTAGCAAAGACATTAAAATATGAAGACGCCGTGAGTTGCAGTGGGTCCTTTTGTCAGGAAGGACAATAAACCACTAACACAAGGACCATCTACAACGAGGGGTGTCTTCTTATTAAAGAAGCACTCGGTCAACCCTTTTATGCGAGGGGGGGGGGGCACAGAGGTCATGGAGTATTGAACTTTACATTTGCCTAAGCAGCTGTGCCAACGGTAAAAGGTTAGAATCCCACAATAAACTTTATGGTATTTTTCATTAGTTGATAATACTCTGTTTTTCGTTTGTTTGTCTGTCTTTTTTTCTTTTTGTTTTTTGCTTTTTGTTTTGTTTTGCACTGTAGGCCAATGACTCCGACTTTTAAATTATATTGAATATTTTTTTTATTATTTGATAATACTTGATTGGTTTCTTTGTATTGTGGGCCATTGATTCCTATTTTTGAATTATATTAAATGTACATTTACTCATGATATGCTGTGTTAATGCACAAGCCACACAATGTATAAAATCGCCCTGGATCCTCAGTGTGTCATTTGAATTAAGTCCGTATTTTAGGAGAAGTTCACGACATAAGAAGCTACTCTGCTGCAGCTACGCAAGCAGGTAGTCTTTTTATCATTTTGATAGTTTGATAATCAGAAAATGATAATAATTTTACACAGTGAACAAACCAGTATCACTAATACCAGTGTCAGAGTGAATGGGAAGATATAAAAATATCAAAACAAAAAAAAGTGTCATTAAAGTTGACTAACAAAGTCAACCGACATTATCTTGCGATTGACGGGTATAATATTCCATTACTAACAGTGAAAATGAACGTCAGAAATTAAAGAACGAAGGAACGAATGAACAAACAAACAATCAAATAAAGCTGTATGAAAAGCCTGTGCTCAGCTTAATGGAAAAGCCATAACAGCTCAGATATACACGTTCCCATAGCGCCTGATAATTTGAAGACACTTGATAGACACCCCCCCCCCCCCCCCACCCGGCACATCCCATTGACGTTTTGCGAGGATCTGGCCAAAGTCTTTGAAAAAAAAGTCGAAATGTAAATTGTGGAAGACGGACGCACAAGCGAGGTTAACTGACATGTCCGCTGAGCTAAAGAAATGGTTATTTTGTTTCAGGTAAAATAAGAATTGTTGTTCCAAAGATGAGATGATTTTATGCATCACATAAGTCTTCCGGGCACATGGTATTGAGTGTAAGCAGTAAAGTGTCCAAAGGACACAGATGCTCCTCTGGCCAAAGTCTTTGAAAAAAAAAGTCGAAATGTAAATTGTGGAAGACGGACGAACAAGCGAGGTTAACTGACATGTCCGCTGAGCTAAAGAAATGGTTATTTTGTTTCAGGTAAAATAAGAATTGTTGTTCCAAAGATGAGATGATTTTATGCATCACATAAGTCTTCCGGGCACATGGTACTGAGTGTAAGCAGTAAAGTGTCCAAAGGACACGGATGCTCCCACCTGTCATCGCCCCACGACATTAGTTTGACCAGAGCCAACATTTTCACTGAGTAGACATTCTCACTAAGTTAATGTATGGAAAATGAACAGAGGTTAAATAACTCAAGAGACAAGCAAAACCTCATCTTTATGTATCGATAAATTATTCCAACAGGTTTTAAGCCGTTCATAAGAAACTATTTCAGATATGCGCGACACAAATCTGACAAGTTTAACGTCGAATCAACATTTTCACCAATTAATGAGTGATTGTCAGATGATAATTAATCCAAGAGACAAACAAACCCCAAGTGCGCATCTTTATATATTGATTATTCGTGCCACCAAGTTTTATAAATGTGACTCAAATACACTGAAAAATCCTTATGATGACACCATCTGTTCCCTTGAATTGTTTCAGGTAACTGAATATGTTAGATAAATGAATCAAACAACAAAGAAAATGAACTTGCCATTCAAAACTTGTGTCATTATAACGAATATGTCAGGTATCTGAGTGTCATTATCACGAGGTTTCACTGTACTCTACGGGACACATGCGACACAACTCTGACAAGTCAACGTCGAATGAACTTTTTTTTTCTAAGTTAATTCACGATTAATTAAGAGACAATTATTAATCCAAGAGACCAATAAAACCTCAGATGCACACCTTTATCTATTGATAAATATTCCCACAAAGTTACATGGTTGTACGTTAATTGGTCCTTTAGAAACGCGCGATATAAATCTGATTCTTTTGATGTCGGACGGACGGATAGAAGGACGCACTGATGGGCGTACAAGGGCAAATCTATATTCTCCCCCCTCTAGGTGAGGGCATAAAATGAAAAGATTAAAAGATATCTAGCATTTGAATGTTTCCCCCGAGTATGCTATTTCCACATCGACTTGCAAAACGAGGTACAAGGTAAACTCTACGTACTATCACTTGAGTTAGTCTCGGTTTCTAATCTGACATTTACGTAAAACGTTTATGTGTGACACCGAAGACAGGTCTCGATTGAAGAAAAAAAGCAGCAAACAACATTTATAATATAGTACCATTTCTGGCAGGTTTTTTATGAAAAAGAGTTACATGCTGATACATCAACTTTAGAACTCTCCAAGTTGGATCGAAACGAGTCTTTGTGCTTTATCCTTTCTCCTCAAATCATAAACATGGCTTTGTGCAACTGAATTCTTTCCGGCTCAAATTGCGAAAGCACCCGCATATAATTTTTCGTCTGCTTGAATGTTTTTTATGTAATATATCGTTAATGGAACAACATGGGTGAGCATTGTGCATAAGACATATCTTGATACTAGACCCAATTTCACCAGCTTTTTGGACGCAAGACGGGTACAAAGAAATCTGTTGACCCGACCTTGCCTTCGTAGACAGACTCAGCTAGTGTACCAGGTGCTGCCACACTTCACCTTGAAGAAGGTCGACTTTGAGGCAAACTCTAAGGGGGGTAAGCAGTGTATAAATAAAACTAACTCGGTATGCATATCAATAATTTAATTTAATAGATATATAACTTACAATTTATACAAATGATTATCAAGCAGAAAAAACAGTTCTCGACAACACTGTTCAATGGCCGCCAAGAGTTCATGTGCATGCCATATAAAACACTCTAAATAAACAGTAACCATTTTAGTGTTTTTACACACAACTAAGACATTATAATATAAAAAGATTAATTTAAAGCTTGACGTTTGCATTCAACTGAGAGAATCAGGAAATCATGCAAACACGATGAGAATAATTATTTTATCAGTTCTTATTCAAAAAGTGTGTCGTGTCTTTTGTTGTTTTCGTTTCTCTTTGTTTCTCTTATAAATGAAAACTCCAGGGTAAGCTTTTTTCATTTTTTTTAGTAAGGACCAGCAACAAGCAAAGTGGCATTGGTCAGAATTGACCCGAATGGGACTATCATTTTGTTGCGCCCAAACCACCAAGAAAAGCTATTGACTCAGTCACGAGAGGATAAAAGTATGTCACTATATGGGTCATAATAAAGGCAAACCTCGCTGAAACGACCATCTCCATAGGAACCGACCTACACAACAGAGATCCTTTGACAAAGCAGCAACCAAAGTGAAATATACACACACTCAGCCACAACATTCAGTAATTCATATAAATTTATTCAGCCATTTTGAATGCTCTTTCGCAAATTGAACAATGAGCATTTTTTGCCAATTGAACAATGATTACGGAAATCTCTGGGATTTGGGGAATTGCTATTTATACCTGCACGGGCTGCTCAAGGCGTGTTTCACGGTCCTTGCTTCGCGGATATTCTATTTACTTCATACATTTGCGCTAAAATAAAGTGACGTGATTGCTATAGAATATAATATATATATATATATTCATACAAAGAACTTTGCTTGCAAAGCCAAAATTAGTGATAATACAGAAGCTTGTAAACATCGTTAGTCCCGGAAAATGCCAACGTTCCAGCCGTTTGTGACTGTTCTAGAATTACCATGTGTTAAAATTGCATATAATATGTCATCTATGAATTGATATGATTATAGATTTAACACATCCAGCACCTCAGCTCGGCTGAAACTTGTACTCACAGTTGATTTGATTACCATCTCTGTATCGCAACAACTGTTGACTCATTTCTTTGTTGATCTATTTTTATCTTATAGTTTTCAAAATTATACATTTTTGAGAGCACAGAGTATTTCTAGTACCACCACTGAATGTAACATTTATGATTTAATGTACACCATGCGTGTGCTGCTTGGTATATACTAGCAGAATAACATATATTGCTGATAACATCTAAATTTGCAATCGCTATGTACATTGATTGTTATAACGACACGCGACAGTAGTATATGGTGTCCCACAGTGCGTGTCTTGTATGATAATGAATCATTTCCTAGAGGCCACATCGAAGTCTTCTACTTGCGCGAAATACCAACATTCTGACGCTACCAACATCACTGCATGCGTCGGAATGTTATGGACACATAATCTATTTTAGAGCAAAATTAGCACATGATCATATAATGCAGCTAAAGGTTCCGTTGTGTACTTTTATGCAAACGACTTGATTCTCAAGAGAGGACACAGAGCGCACATTGAGGAAAATTTCAGGTGGCGACTTACAAATAACTTCCAGCGTCTGCTGCACATTACACATTTTGAAAGAGAGAATAAGGTATTGAAACAATGACCAAAGGCAACAAAAAATAATCATATTCTTGCTACATTTACAAAATATTAAATACAATCCATACAGAAGTGTGTCTTTTAGATAATTTAAATGTAATAATGAAAAACTGAAAACATACATGTAGACAGCTGCGTTCACATGACATCTTTCTGCACGCACATAAGTTCTTGTCTCATTGAAGATAAATTCTTTATGGAGATTGATCTAGTGGCTCCAGTAGCAAATATAAACGGCTGGAAGGTTACCTTATTATTTGTATAAAAAATGTAATTTATACTTCACACTCTTTATTCTATAATTCTCCTTGCATTTCATATCCGTAAATTGAAAAATCAATGAATACTCCACGTGTGAGACGTTGGCACCAAACGATGACCGCATATAAATTGGCAAATGAAGATTATACATTTGTCTGCTGCGATAAATATTAAATACAAAACTTTGTTTTTTTTGTCATGTTAATTATAATGGATAAGAAAACTCTATACAGTTTTGTATATTTCATTCCAAGAGAATGACGCAATTACACGGGTTTGGAATTTGTAACGTATTGTTATGAAAATATGCAGCGCGTCAACCATCAGGTATTCATAAACCATGAAGGCGAAAGAAGCTTACATAAGTAAAAATAATAGCACCCTTAAGAAAAAACGCAATGATATGCATGAAAGTATTATTAACAATTAATCACGTACAGGACGCCACAAAACACAAAGATGAGGTCTATATTTTGAAATTTGCAATTGTGATTAAGCTATTGAAGGATAAATAAAGACCTTTCAAATTTGCAAGCATATGCACTTCATATAGTGTAAGAATAATATAAAAATATATATAGCTAATTTCAAATTCCACATTTTAATTCGGACGATAATGAGCAAAAAGTCTGGCATTATGGTATTGATGTAGCACATATATGCAATAGGGTGCACAGAATGTATAAGATGACTGCCATAATTCAATGTCAAATTTTACAACACCACATTTTGATGAGCGATATCTTTGGTAGATTGCCCCAGTCTCGCTGCCACTAATTGAGTCAGAAATACCATCAGGGTTCCAGCGGGGAACGGCAAAAGTACTGATGGTGCATCAGTGATGCTGACGAACGAGACTGGTTGTATCTATAGGGTTCTAACCACAGCCGACAGGTAGCGCACACCGCAAGAATCATCACGGTCAGCCTCGAGGGTTGCTCGACTGATCAGAACTGTGCCAACATTTTAGCTCCATTCGTCAGCATGTGGATGCAACCACTCTCGTTTGGCAGTTTTGATGGCTCACTGTCAGTGCTTTCGCCGTTTCCCTACTACCGTTGCCCCCTCGAGCCCTATTTTTTGTGACCTAGTGTGAGCGAGACTAGGCCAGTTCATATCTTTGGTTGCAATATTTCTATTCTATATTATGCTTTCGTCATCACGTCTTATTTCTAATAATTTCCCCACTTTTGTGAAATGTCGACGGACTTGTGGATCAGTATTGTCACAGACTGTAGCTCTTTGTCACAAACATAAATGTCTCCACACAGTCTTCTATTTCTGAAATGCCGTTTTCTGGACCAGTATGTACACAGACTTGAGCACCTTGTCGTAGAAATAGATGTTGCCCGCAGTCTTTCATTTCGGGATTGGTATGCTCTCAAATGACGATTGATTCTGATCGCTGCTGCAGCCTAGATTCATCGATGTGTGTCATTGTAAACCTACCCTCACCCCAACGCCCTTGTATTAAGAGGTTGTTTGCTGAATCAAAACATACGGGACAGAATCACATTCTTTTATTCAACACAGTCTTTAAAAAAAGAGAAGAAGAAAAGCACAAGTGGAGACCCGGCGATGATCCTATTCTTGAAACTTCCGCGTGTTTACGATGGACTGCAGTTGAATTGATTTGACACAGAATAGAACGACTGCCACAAAGCAGACCAGTAGCAGGATGCCCAGAGTGGTGACCACCATGATGAACCCAAAACTCTGCATACATAGATCAGTTCTCTTGTACTCGACTGTTGCTGGGTGAAGAGGCACTTCGGCAGTGCCAGAGCCTGTAACACAATACGACATTGTCAGATGTGAACGAGGCGACAAATTTTGATGACAAGCGTCAAATTTTGATAACACCATAAGACCAAATGTCACTTTCTAATAGAAAATTTAAGAAATGCCAAAAATAAATAACTCTGATTAAAGGGATAACAATATTACAGTACTTGTACAATGCAATATTACAGTACTTGTACAAATTTCTTTTTCGATAGTGTCCAAAGATGTTTGTGCACTGACAAAACGAAAAAGAAGGAGAAAGAGAATCGAAATAAGAGGTGCAGGAATAGGAAGAAAAGGAGCATAAACGGAAAGAAGACTAATAGGAATGGGACAAAGCGAGCAGGAGGAAGAAAATGAAGAGGATGAAGAGGATGGGAAAGAATAATGCAGGAAGCTTCTGGTAAAGAATCATTTCGAAACTAGGAAAACAAAGGTAAAAGAAAGAATTCAAGTATATTTGTGAAGCACACAAAAACTGTTATGTTGTATACATGGTTCAAGAAGTCAATTATGTTTACAGTCAAGATTCGTAGTGCGACTGTTTATAACTACATTCCTTGACTTGTCCAATGTATGTACTCATGCGAACTTTCAGAAATCCCCTCTCATCCCTCTTTCTCTCTCTTCGTATATATATATATATATATATATATATATATATATATATATATATATATATATATATATATATATATATATATATATATATATATATATATATGCAAAAAAAGATTATTGTATTGTCAAGTGGACTTATAAATGCCGCCTATATCATGTCGAATATACCATGTCTTAGTTTTTTCAAATGCCATAATATTTGTTTATATTTTACTGTCCAAGAAGGGCAAGCCTTTATTGGTCTATATAACCTCGGTTGATTTCCTACCTTTACCACCAGGTGCATGTTTGCTGCCTGGAGTCCAGACGAAGATCGTGTTGCTGTATGTCCGTAGCTCCGGATCTTCCACTTCTTTCATGGAGGGTTCTTCCTCCGCTGCTCGTCGGCGTCGACCAATTCCTTGTGTGTGGGCCATTGAGACCAAAAACTTGGTTGGATCACACGCCTGCAAGACGTAAAAGTGTGTGTTAAACTAGAAAAATTAGATTTGCCTCATTGTATATCTGGCTGTGTGCCTTAAACAATCAGCATAATTTAAGATATTAGAGCGTATGATCAATACTAACCAAATGTACCTGTAGCACTAGCTTTTAAATTGGAATTTGTCGAGGCCTTTCATCTATAGTAGTTTCTCAGTGATCATACACTAAAATCTTCCAGATGTGCCTGTATTTCATAAAGTACTAAAATTTTATAGTTTTTGTATTCATGTCGCTGGTACCTACACCACAAACCAATAAAGGTCAGATTCACACCTTTATCTGTAATTTGCCTACATAGCAAATCATTATTTTATGCCCCGAAAGGTAAGCATAATTTGTCTCTTTGAATGCTGAGATTACTCCAAATTTATATCTTGAACATCTTTAAATGATGAAGAATATATAAAGGCTGTAGTATTTGAAATCATGTCAACTAAAGGCATTTCGGATTTCAAAAGTTCAATATCATCAAAGTTTATTGTCAGATGTACACACACTTTCTAATGTATATTTTGTATTAAAACTTCTCTGCAGTGGAGTACCTTTGAAACTGGGAAAAAAGGATACTGGGACTGGGGGTCCAGTGGCATTATATATATATATATATATATATATATATATATATATATTTATATATATATATATATATATATATATATATATATATATATATATATATATATACATGGGTTTTACGGGTCTGTTCAATATAAACAATATGTACCTTTCTGCATTTTATCGAGAACCACATTTAGCAAACAATTGTTGGATTTTTTTTTTCTAATTTGCTATAAGCAAGCAGTTAACTTCATGAGAATTTTCGAAGACAGATCGTCCCTGGGTTGTCTGCACTGTCATTAGGTTATTATTAAAATACCTGCTGTAATCAACAGTGGGAGTACCCCAATACGGCCTCGCGTGCATCCGCGATATGACGTCACACCTTCCAGTGCTGTTGCCCAGGGTCAACAGTAATTTGTTATAGGACACTGACCGTAAAATGCACAAACGTTCGTACAAATTACGCTGAGAAAAACTGCCTGTGTGTTGGCCGTAGATGCAAGAATTCGCCTACTTGATATCTTGAATGTTTTGTGTTGCCGTTTTGTTCTTTTTATATAAATATAGTGTAGGAATTTCAAATGGAGCCAAGAGGTTCTGTGGAGTGCCCAAGTCAACCAGTACAGTGGCCCCTCACACAACAGTTTTTTCCTCAATTGGTGCGCCAGCGGTTAGAGGTCAGTATACTTTTGACTCATAAAAGAGCGTTTCAATAGTTTTTAAATTTACACGTCTGTTTTCAATTAAACAGAAACATCGGAATCATCAGGCGACACTATGCTGGGTGTGTCTAAATGTCGAGTTACACTCAAGTCGAGTTATTGTGCGAATGAACGGAGCCATGATACATGAGTTACATTCAACTAAGTCGAGTTATACATTAGCGAGTCGAGTTGCATTTGAAAAAGTCGAGTTCACTTTGTAAAATAGTGTTGGGCTCATTACGGAAGTTCAGTTTAATTGACTCACGCGGGGGACAATTTCCGCAACATACTACATATATTTCCAATAACTACAAAGAATCAATATGTATGTATATATCAAACTATATATTTGAAAGCTCTTACGAATAGGCATAAAACCATAAACGTGGTATATTTATATTATTCAATACTCACTGAGTCAATATGAGATGGCCGCCTCCCCCGCCCCCTTTTAACATGTCCGTAGCATCCTTGATGGAGCCGTATTCACCAGTATATACTGGTTCAAGCCGTTTTATATCGGTAAACAATAATGATTTTTGTCAGATTAGCCCACTCTTATTGTTAATAGCTCGTTACTTTCAATGACAAGTATGTCTTGGCACAAACACCGAGCAGTGAGTCCATTTCGGCTCTTTTACCTTTCCTAATGTCACCTGCAGGCAGATCACTGACAGTTTTTAAGTTGTCATTTTTTCAGAGGTAAATCAACCCAAAAAGATTTTTTTTTTAAATTTTAGCACATTATTTTCGTTACACATATCTTTATCCAAATTTTGAAAGCTGAAAGTTTAATTAACTTGTAATTGTAAATTAATCATATTCTTTTAAACAATGCATGTAAAAAAAAAAAAAAAACTATTTACTGGTGAATCGTACTTTCCATATTCTCCCGGTTCAGGACATATGTAGTTTTAATGATGTTTGTAAAGCCGTTTGTCCAAGATATTAGATGGCTCTATTTGTACATGTACATGTTTCTTGGTAACATGAAAAGAAGCTTTGTCACTCCAAAAAGATAACTCAAATTTTGGCAAGTATAACTCGGCCTGCGGAAATGTAATTCTCCTCGTTGTCTAAGTGTAACTGAACTTGCCTAAGTGTAACTCGACTTGGTTGAGAACAGCTCGACTTGGCCAAGTGTAGCTCGACTTTGTTAAGTGTAACCGACCTGAAGCAGCCTTGTTCATTTGCATAATACTTCATTTGAAAAAACTTGACTCGACGTGAATATAACTCGACAAATATCAATCCTCCTTGCCGTTGACCTGCATCACTCCATAGAGTGTGCAGACAATGACAAGGTCAAGATCCATTTCCACGCCAGGTTTTCAACTCAGGCTGTCAGCCAGTAGCGCAATTTAGTATACATTTACGCGTAAACACCGACTCCCCTTTACCCTGTGGGCTTCAAACAGGCAATCCTCCCCTCCGTATCTGTATGCTGTGAAATATCTGCACTTGCATGCATATCCGATGATGATATCGTATTCGATGTAACGAAACACCTAGACAAACTTCATCATGTCTGATTACGAAATTCATCTGCCACTATTTTTTGCTTTCTGTTGTGTTTGTGTTTTTGTGGGGCTTTTGTTTATGTCTGTGTGTGAACACAAACATATTGTTTTACCCAATATTCTTTCTTTCTTTCTTTCTTTCTTTCTTTCTTTCTTTCTTTTGTGTCGTCTTAAACTCAGACACCGTACAAGCTAGAAACTTCAAACTTTGCATGGCTATAGCACCGGCAGTGAAGTTTTGCATATCGTTCTGAATAGTCCAAGATTTTAAAAAATATGCAAATTAGGGCAATTAAAAAAATCAATTGCTTCTAGCTTCCAAAGTATTCATCTGATTTTGATGATGTTGGATCCAAATTGTAGATATTGTAACACGGCACATGTTTGTAATTTGCATGTGACCTCTAAAGGTCAAAGTCATTTGTACGTTTGAAATATTCATCCAGCCATAACTCAGTCAATTTCCATCCAATATTGATCATGTTGGACACAAATTGTAGCTACTGTAACACTGCACATTCTTTTGTTATTTACGTGTGACCTCTAGAGGTCAAAGGTCAAGGTCATTTTGCCATTTGAAATGTTCATGTAGCTATAACTCGGTCAATTATCATCCAATTTTGATCATGTTGGACACAAATTGTCGCTACTGTAACAGTGCACATTTTTGTAATTCATATGTCACCTCTAAAGGTCAAAGGCTAAAGGTCAAGGTCATTTTGCCTTTTTGATGGTTCATATAGCCATAATTTGGTCTATTTCCATCCAATTTTATTCATGTTGAACTCAAATTGTAAGTATTGGAACATTGCATATTTTTGTAATTGTGCAAATTTTTCACACACACAGACATATTTGCTTTCAAGCAAATCTTTCTTTTCTAGTTTTTTGTTGTTTTTTTTTGTTTTTTGTTTTTTGTTTTTGTTTTTGTTTGTGTTTGTTTTTTCCAGTGAAGTTGGGTAAAAGGGTAATAAAAAAAAGCTTTGCAATCCGTATCTTTTACACTGATTTTGTAATTTAGATAATATATTTGGCATCCGTTTCCTAGAAAATATTGCTATTGAGTTTTCGGAAGAAAAAAAAAAACATAGTACATTTGAAAAAAAAAAATCTAGCTTTCATGTCTTTCAAAACAACATAGTTTACAAGATAAAGTACCTTTTCTTTACAACGCACCAATTCGGCAGCAAAAGCATTCAGCAGCCCTAAATCATGATATCCGTAACAGTAACAACCAGGCCCAGCGGTTAAGCATACTAGGCCTAGGGCTACGTAATGATGCTATTCTTCGTACAGAAAAACCTCATAATAACGCCACTGAAATATCCAAAACATACACATAACACACTTACCTATGGAGGGTGTGATGTTCATTCTTTTTGTTGTATGATTCATTTGTCTGACATATTCAGTTATATGACATCTTTACAGTCGAAAGATGGTGTCATTACTACGGGTCTTTAATGTGTTGTGATATATATGTGGACGTCAACTTGACAAATTAGTCTACGGGAACGCTCACATCATTTGAACAAGGGTCCCTCTCACCAAATGTCGGAAAAATATCCGAACTGAAGACACCGCATGTGAAACATTCTCTGGGCAGCGGACGACATATTTGATTGATTGATTTCATTCTGCGCTAGTATAAAATAACATATTAAAAATACATAAAATGTAAAACTATAGATCTGAGATATAACAAGAAATACAAGCAACACAAAAAAATAATAAATTTCACATTATAATACATAACTCGTGATACAAAAAAAACAAAACAAAAAAACTTGAGGGTCAAACAGTCAGGGAGTAAATAATTAGTTTAAGAAGACATGTATAATGTGTAAAAATTACTGGGGTTTGGACATGCAAATAGTTGGTGCTGTGGAGAGTGCCCAAACACATGACTAGGATCTGAAGGTTAATTTCTCAATAAAGATATTTACGTTTTTGCCTCAAAGTACTTCCGGACTTTAAATTTGTAACAATGTTTGGATTTCGATGATTGTAACACTGTGAGATAGTGCATTACATAATTTTTGGGCTGATAATAAGAAGAGTTGTGAACTCCTGTTCCGCTATGTGAGGCGATAAAATTATAGTTACTTGCCCCAGCATTGTGATGATGCAGATCACGGATCAAGCTAAAATCAGAACTCGGGTAGGATGGGCAGTGACTGCGAAATATATTATATGCATGGTTTAAATTAATGTGTGATATTCTAAATTCTGTATTATAAATTTTATAAATAGTTTTAGGAAGAGCATCCTTCCATACATTTTCAGTAGTGTTGAACGCTTCTAAACCTCAGGTTTGGAAGCATTCTACTTGATGCTTACTGTTTAATTTGCTTTTTATTCTGGACATTGATAGTTAATTTTAAATCATTTGCCATATGTCCCTGTGACTCTTTTATTTTATGTATTTATATAATTATCTTTTATACTTGTTATTCATACATGTTTTGGGCCTCCATGCCTAAACAGAATATTGTATTCTGACTATGGATTGCCAAATAAAACCTTGAAGCCTTGAAACTTTGAAATAGCCGACTAATCTCATATCTGAAGCACCATTATGAGATCTCGGATGGATTCGTAATGTGAACCTTACCACTTTTGTTCAGATAAATTTGCAGTTTGGATTTTAGGTGGTTGGATGCAGCAAGGAGCCAGCTGGAGACAGTAACCAAAGCGTGGTTGTATTGCTGCTGAGCAAAGCAGCTTCCTGGTATTGTCATCTACGAACCCACCTTCTCTGTGGATAAATTTAAGCCTGGAGTTGGTCTTGCTGACAGTATTTTTGACTGCTACTCTTTCGGCTGATAACTTCTGATTCATAATTACACCCAGATATGAAACACTGATCAACAGCAACTGACATCTTGTGGTTTCTCCATCTGCCGTAAGTGGCGCTACATCTGTACTATTTCACCCCACTTGGTGTTGTGGTACCAGACCACAGTTCAATATCCTTCTATTTTGAGTCTAACAATCAGAAAATTGAAATTTTAAGATTTGGTGAACGGCAATTGACATCCACATATGTCACAAAAGACGGGTTAATTTGTTCTTCATAAATTCCACTTCCACATTTTTATTTCAAGAATTGAAATCATAAACAACACCTGAATGCCAGCTTTATATCGGTGTTTGGATTGTGCTCTGGTTAGAGTTCTATCAATGTACTTCCGCAGCATATTTTTCTTACTGCATGACCATCAATGAAATAATTTCTACCGCAGGAAACCTGACTCAGCGAACTTTATTTTAAACAAGCTACAGCCTGTTGAAAGATTCAGCACATATTTTCCCAATTACGGACTATATTTGTCGGGATGCGCAACTGTGGTCTACAACCATGTAATGGTATACAGCACCATTATTGCATGTATATCTTATCGCAGGTCTTGATGTACAATACGCGTGCACAGACACAGACACAGATGCACACACCCACACCCACACCTCCACACACACGTGTTTGTGTGTATGTATACAGTTTTTAACCCTTTTGCTTCTTAGCTTTTTTTCATTAGCAGACTGAGGTGTTGTCAATTTGATGTGCATTTCTTGAATTTGCCATTTGTAAAATATTTTGAAAAAAATATATATGTATATGCTAAGACCGGCACATTATAACAAATATGAATGACACCATCAAGGAAACGGATTTCTATCGATTCAGCGGCAAACAGGGTCGTTATCAACCACATCCCAGATACACGTACATGTAGTTGCGCAAGAGAATGCAAATACAGTATAATTCAAATCAATGCTTTAACCCTTATCTCACTGGTCTTTGTTCGTGGCTTGTTTCACTGTAGTGTGTGTGTGTGTGTGTGTGTGTGTGTGTGCGTGTGTGTGTGTGTGTGTGTGTGTGTGTAACTTCACTTGTTGATATATTACACACACATATCTCACGTCAGTTTTGTGTCAATTCGAACTAAATGAAAATATGTATAAACCCAAGAGCATATGCATTCCCACAACGTATGATGACATCTTTAATTGCACCGTGCGGCCTGTGTGAAATAAATAAACAAAAGGAAAAAGGAAACGGACTATTGATTTACATACTAGGGATGGGCAATAAAATCATCGCATAAAACTCTGAGGAATCTGGTTAATGTTGAACTTGTTTTCTCGATCAAAGCCCTGCTCAACATACCATTGTCATATTACCGGGTGACTCAACACAATTGTATCCATTGGCCCCCTTGGCAATGCGCATGGCCTGTACTTTGATCAGCGCCGCCTTCTCATTGTTCGGCATTGTCTTAACGCCCTCGGGAGAAAATTAAGTTCTGTCTCAAGTATAGATAATCGGAAATCATTAGCGCTGTGTGCTGCTTTTGTATTTGTCAGGAACAAAACTGTACGCAGGAACCAGGATTATGCTTGGAACGCGAGTCTCTAACCAATGGCCGCATTTTTTTTAACAAAGACCTAAATTGCGCTCTCTTCTGATTATATTTCCAACACAGGTACATCAAAAACGTGAAGCGCCAATTCAACAACTCATCTCTATATTTTTTTCATCATTAGGCATATACGCAACCCGTTAAGACATCAAAGACGATGAAGCTTAATTAACAGCTTTTATATGCTTACTCTGGGCTCACAAACTATTGTAAAATAATTCAATTTCACTGTATATTTTAAAATTTTTGTTTGTTTCTCTAATGACAGAAAACTCATGGAAATTAAAGCAGGAAAAATGGTATTTACACTTATGATCTATGTCCAAATAATGAAATTGAAACTTCAGATACACGTTTGAAATTAAAATAAAAAATAAAAGTACTGTAAACATAACTGATTCGAATCATGGCATGATCACGCAATACATATTAAGTTCCACTACTAAATTAAATGATCGAAATACCTTTGCGTTCAATGTTACTATATAATTACATTAGCACCATTCTGGGAAATTATGTGGCTTGCTTGTCTTAAGCTTTATATTGTAGTTTTTAAAACACTTTATCTTGTTTAAATGGTGTGCAGAGAGAAAGTAGGACATAAGAAGATAACTGAGAAAACCCTACATGCAAAAATAAGTATATTCGAGGTAACCAGAAAAACGCAGCAACAAATCTGTCTGTACACCTCCAACGATAAGCTTACATGGCAAGTTTGAATGTAATCTATATTGTGTATGTAAGGTTAATGGAAATGTAATGTTCAAATGCTCCTGTTCACCCTACCATATTATCACAAACATAAAATAAAATGCCCCCACTTTGGTTCAATAAACATTAGATGCACAAAGGCCCGTAACATGAAGATAGAAACCGGGAAAACATTTATATTTCTTACAGTTTGAAGGTATTCTAGCTGGAAATGAAGATATCCTGGGAAGCATAATTCCACATAATTATGCTGCCACTCTTATTCAATATAAATGAGATTCACACTGATCAATGTTATATAAGAAGAGGTTTGACTGGCATTTGCCTAGTTTGAACATATTGAAAATTGGATATCAGATACAAGATACACGTATCTTGCATTGGACTATTCCGGGGCCGATGTGCGAGTCTATACTCGGGGCAGTATCCTGGAAAAGTCATGAAGTTCATTTGAAGAAAAAAGAAGCAAGAATTCTTGAGAAAAGTAAAATCTGGGCTGGCACACAGACATTCTCTCTCTCTCTCTCTCTCTCTCTCTCTCTCTCCTCTCTCTCTCTCTCTCTCTCTCTCTCTCTCTCTCTCTCTCTCTCTCTCTCTCTCTCTCTCTCTCTCTCTCTCTCCTCTCTCATCTCTCCTCTCTCTCTCTCTCTCTCTCTCTCTCTCTCTCTCTCTCTCTCTCTCTCTCTCTCTCTCTCTCTCTCTCTCCTCTCATCTAATGTGTATATATATATATATATATATATTATATATATATATATATATATATATATATATATATATATATATATATATATTATGCAATTACAAAATCAGATTAAATTCGATTCGGACAAAAGAACTTGGGGAAGAAAGTTATTACTTTTGAAACTTACCGTGGCGTTGCACATTGATCCCACCCTTGCAAAGTTTAACAACACTCCTGAAGTTGAGCTGGTTGGAATAAAGGAACTTAAACACTTTAAACTTCAGGATGACAGCCGAGGACTGATCGCCGCTAAACTCCATCACCGTGCCTCCCGCCGCCAGAGGTACGCAACTGTCAACATATGTATTATGATAGATGTGGCAATTAGCCTAGATGTTTCTTATGTTAGCTTTAATAGAATGAAAAGGTTTTGAAACATTTTGGTTTAAAATACTTAATTTTAAAAGGAGACCGCGAAACAGGGATGGCCTATATTAATCCTTCGCATCCGGAAAAAATGTGGTGTCTTAGAAGACATAATTGAGCATCTGTTGAACACCGATGGCCATGTTTACATTAATAAATAAATATATATATATATATATATATATATATATATATATATATATATATATATATATATATATATATATATATATATATATGCAGAGGATCCCAGTTTGCTGAAATACATGTATACCAGATTCAGTGGCTGGTCCTCAAGCCAACTTCTTTAGCATGAGGCCTACACTGAATGAAACTGTGCCAAAATATCTCCTTTATTCTCCGAAAGTTGGTGACCTACAACAATAACGCGTATACATGCATAGAAACGTTTGTTCCATTAATCTTTGTCACCATTCTAATGCCGTGCCTATTTATACAAGTTGCCGCATACAGTATGCGGCAAGTGAGATATGGGCAACAATGACCAACCAGAAGTGCGTCACTGTCTGGTATCGCCGCTATCGGTATGTATATAACGATCCTCTCAAAATTGTGTGGGTTGAAAGTCATGAAATTAATTTTGAAGTTTTAATCTGCGGTTGGTCCACGGGCTCGCTTCAATTTTACTTGACGAGCTGCAGAATAAAGGAATATAAGCTTATTTGATAGCAAGGAGCATAACGCAAAATTATTGATTAAAAAGTCAAAGAACCAGAAACAGTGTCACAGAGATTTCAAACCACTCACCCATCTTGTACCAGGTTCATAGACAACTGTTGGGTTGCAGAGGGACCGTTGTGGGCTGTGACTGCCACCAGGACCATTTTGTTATACACTGACAGAAGGAGTGGAATATACGTTTGTGTTAGCATGGTGTCATTTTACGACATTACGAAATGTGGCATCTGGTGTAGCAAACCGTGTTGAGATAGACCACGTGTTACTGTCAACATGTTGAGCAGCAGATGACCTGCTAGTTCCATCTTTTGCCAGGAAATATCTAGCTGTATCATATAAAGCTTGTGTCCTTCACGAGATCAAATTTGTATTTTGTTCGAAACCTTTGCCTATGAGCTACTTTACTAGCATACCCAGATGTCCATACTACCTCTATCTAGTCCTTGATATTTATACCTTTATCCGAGACCGTTTTGTGTGGGACATGTGCACAGCTATATTGTATATGGATTGTATGTTGCAAATGCATATTAATCATATTTGTCCCTTACTCAGTTCAAATGTGATGGCAACATGCGTGCATTTTCCAGAAAATAAAATGTGCTGATCTAATATGTTGATCATATCACTCTGAATTGTAAAACTAGCTTAGTTTATACTGCACATTAAATTCTCACTAAGCTGCTCAAAACCCATTTCTTTATGGATATGCCCATTCAGCTTTAACAGCCTTAAGTGATCGATACATCCTGGACTTGGTCCTCGCTAAGAGCTAGAAAAGGCACCGCGTAGGTACAAGATATGCACACGTTTGATTTTTATAAACATTATATACAATACATGCTATGGATTTAAGAAATTGAAAAGTGCATAAATACAATACAGATTTTACGCTCGAACTTAAATGGTACCTCCAAAGAGTCAACCAATATTAAAATTTAGTTTCAACTGCATCTGACATTGGTATCGGTAATATGCACTTAACATTGATTACAGTTATGCTGAATTGTGGCTCCATCGTTCTCATGCTAGATTTTACCGACAATATCAGTATGATGCACTCTTCCATGAAATATACACATTTTGTCGTCAATATTGGTCTAAAAGTCGCTCAGTGTCGTACCTGGGGCGCCCTCCAGTATGTACTTTAAGGTGATGACTTGTTGTAATACAACAGGCGTCGTGATTGGCTGACCAGCTTCATCTAAGACCTCCACTCGCACAGGATTGACTTCCTGTTCTATTGGACCACCAGGCAAATCTGTGTTTCTAAAATTATAAAAAAAAAATTAGGAAACTCTTTGTATGTTCAAGAGAACAAGAAGGAAATAGTGATATTGAAGAACACTCTGTTATCATTTTCAGTTTATTAGACATGAAATCATATTATAGCATCCACCACTCAGTAGTCACGAGAACTTTAAACAGTACTAATATATATTAATTCAGTTAATTAGACAATTCTGTAATTTATTGACATGGTTTTAGTGTGCACAACATTTTGTTTCCCATTTCCCCTTTTATAAAAAGATTTGTTTTAAGGAGCTTTAAGTACCACTGAAATTACGGCAGATATTTTAAAAAGAGGTTTGAATATTTTCCAGAAGCATAAACATAAGTTTTATTTCGAAAACAATGCATATTTTTACTTGGAAAATTTGACATACATATTACAGATTTTGAAACAAACACGTCTGTTCCTGCATTTTAACTATAATGTAAATGGGCACAGCATCTTTCTGAATAATTATCAAGTTCCAGCTACTCCCATACTAGCATGAAAATAACGTACGCTCTGTCAGGTAAAATTATGGCCGAGTCCCACTCAATTTGACTTCCGGACTTGCGCAGAGTACACCGGAACTCATAAAGTTCATCTTGACGGACCAGCCAGTTCTGGTTGTATTGAACTATTACTGAAAATGACCTTACAGTGTCACCGGATGTCTAGAAAAGAACAAAATTTTAAATTGTCTTTCTAATTTACAAACATATATTGTAAAATCGTACATGTAATTTTCTCACTCTACCTTTACGAAACTTGCTATATTTTATAATCGTCAAGGTAACACCGATGATTGATATGTTAAAATATTTGACAACAACTGATTTATGCATGTGCCAGGTATCGACTCCTGTTCATGCTCCTCAAGCGCTGTTTCACTATATCCATCTGTACGTAGATCTTACTTCAAGAAAGTCACTTTGCATGAAGCTTGTATGTTCACCACTATCCTAAGGGCGGCAGTGACAGAGGATGGATTGTGTTTTCAAGACATTTATGCGATTGAAAAAATGCACATATGCACCCTGAAATCTTGTGCACAGGTCTGATATATATATATATATATATATATATATATATATATATATATATATATATATATATATATTATATATATATTATATATATATTATATATATATATATTATATATATATATATATATATATATATTATATATGTATATATATTTCATGAAAAGTGTTCGTTTTAAAAACTATTTCCGGCAAATTGGAGAATAGGAACAAAAAATTCTCTGACAATCTTACACCCAGTGTAGTGCAAAAAGTCCTATGCTGATATATTGGTGTTAGGTCCGTCAGAGTTGTTTCTTGGATGTCTGCTACTTACACTGGTAAAATTGGCAGCACCTCCACATTCTTCAAAAGCTATTTCCTTCATAAAACCCATGAATCCTGTCTTCTTCTTTCCCGTCGCTTCCTCAAACCAACAAGCCTCGTCCCCTTCTTGGTCTACCACATATATGAGCCCCATGAATTGTCCAGCGCCCATATTGGGGTTAATGTTGATGAGCATGCTGTCTGGCTTACATTGATGTGTCACTGGGAAAGATAGAGTAACAGTCAAGACACTATTTATACCAGTGTTGCTGCCACACATAATGCTTGAATTACTGTATTTAGTAGTTTCCTTGTCAAGCAGACCAGTTTCATTTTTTCCTCTTTTATGAGCACATTGTGCAGTGGCACTCTTGCAAATGGTAACCTCCACCACCCCACTTTTTATTAATTAATTAATTAATTAATTAATTAATTAATTAATTAATTAATTTATTTATTCTTTTATTTATTTATATATTTATTTATTTATTCTTTTATTTATTTATTTATTCATTTATTTATTTATTTATTTATTTATTCATTCATTCATTCATTAATTCATTCATTTGGTGGGGGAGGGAGATGACGGTATGCCAATTACGATTTTTTTTCTTATGTGCAAACCGTTCGTCAACTGCATGATAACCCCCCACCCCACCCCCACCCCCACCCCACCCAAAAAACAAAAACGAAACATATAATCAACAGAATGAAAAAAAGCCGCTGTACTCACCCCTTGGGAGTTGGCAATTGTCCCCATAAAAGCCCTCAGGACAGTAGCATTGCTGATTGAAGCCGTCAGTGGACCAGCAGGTGGCGCCATTTTGACAAGGCAAAGTGCACAAAAAACCAGTCCTTATTGCACCTGAAACCACCAATCGGAAAACTGACACATAATGATGAACCAACAACAATGGCTATCGTTTTTTTATTTTTTTTTTATTATTATTATTATTTTTTTTATTTAAGGATTGCTGAATATATGCTTTTTTCGATATTTTTGTGAAAGTGTTGACTCCAAGTGCATATGCCTAAAAAAGTTGTCCTTTATTCACGTCCATTTCACGTTGTATTAATACAATTGAATGACAACAAACCTTAATTGTTTTGAGCTTTTTTTCGGCAAATCATAATTTACCTTTAAATTTTATACTATTTGAAAAGCATACTGGTTGGCTGAGTTTAACGTGATCTGCCAAACAAATTTTCTTCGAAGTTATACAATGCATGCGAAACAAGTACTAGTCTATTTTCTGCGAGACAGATTCTGTGCTTCAAATTTATGCTTTCTTCAGAGAAATCATGTTTCTTAGTTTAACATTGTCTCTGAAGAACATTTTTTTTTATTTTACGCGAAGCCGATATTGTCCTCACATTTGTCGCCTATATAGCAGACATTCTGTTTTACCAATCGAACAATTTTATTATTTTCAAATATAAAAAAATAAGCCATTCAATGATTCATAATGTAGCTTTAAGATGACTTCCTTGGGAGTCAGATATTTTTAATAATTCCGGAATTCCGGTAGCTGCACGAAACATACATGAATCGATTTCAGGACGTTCTAGATTCTGATTCCAGATATGATATGAGACTCCACCGTCACTTTTAAATTTGGGCATACTCTATGCAAGGATCAACTCATATTACGGTTCACTGCATGTTCTATGTCGAGGGACAGCGACACGAGCGTGTCGCAAGAGGATATAGACCGAAAAAGGACAGCTTACTTGCATTGTATCCACAGTCGTGGCCCCTAAAGCCGCTATTTCGAGGACATTGGCATCTGTCTTCGAAACACGTAGAATTGACTCCAATGCACATCACCCCAAACCGTGAACATTCGAAGGTGGTTGCTGGAAGTGAAGAAAAACAAATTTAAAGTATATGTATGTTTATGTATGTACGTTTTACTTGTTCTGATGTAACCTCTTTTTCTTTAGTTTTTTCTTATGCAACCCTATTATCTCTATTCTTGTGTAATTCGTTCCCACTAAACAACCAACAGACGAAACGTTACTCCAAAAAGGACCTTTTGATTAAAAATTAACAAATGTTGTGTCACAACCATTTTTGAATGCTTGAAACTTGCATATAAAAACAAAATTGATGCATAATACTAATTATTGAAGGGCGCAATTATTTAATTTTAAATGTTCTATCCTAAATAATATTTCCTGAAATCACGTACTTTACAATAGAGTGTCAAAAGTAGACAGATGATCCACCAAATACATATAGCAGTGGTGTCACTTACTGATAGATTTGCCCTTATCCTTTTTCTTTTGGGACTGCACCAGCGGTAAATATAGCAAAAGTAGCAGAAAAATAAACCTAGGCTTCTGAAAAAGATAAAAAAAGCTTGCTTTACTATAAGCATAGCAAGTGATGTAAATAAATCAGATGACGAATCTACAAGTCCAACTTAACGATCGAGCATAATGATTCAGTGATGTTTAAAAAAGGTGTGCTCACTCAGGGAGTCAATGCGGTACAGTCACTTAACCACGCAATAATGGCACTATTTCATGGAGGGACATAAAAGTGTCATTATTGCGTCACACTAAGAGTCATAAATTTCCCAGGACAATCCATGCATTTTTAAAAAGGAGACGTTCGATCGAGGTGATTAACGGCTCCCATCCAAGATAACATAAAAAACAACAGAACTGTACCCGGGTGGTCTTGCATGCGCATGGCCTGGCACTGTGACCTTTGGAATTCCACCAAGGTCACCTTTTGGGAACTTTCATGCACGAGTATCAAAGTACCGTCTCAATAGTCAAAGTCCTGGCTCAAATAGTTCTTAGCTCAAACAGTTTTCAAATTATCAAGTGAGCAGTAAAATCTTGAAAGAGACCCTGTAACCCGGGAATGAAGTCAAGGTCACTCGCGTTCTGTGTAAATCTGGTCCACATAGAGAACCACTGCGCATTCTAGTCCTAGCTCAAATGCAGTTGGCTTAAACATATTTTAATGGAGTAATTATGAAACAGGGTGATGCCCTATATTTATTCTTCTAGAAAACATAAGAGAAAAATTATTGACGATTGAAAACACTTAGGACTGATGCAAAGAAAAACGCTACAATAGCTTCTACCGCAGCTAATATAATCTATTACATTTCTTTGTGTTCTTATTGCGCCTGGATTTGATCGCGTCAACATTTTCAGAATTTCGTACATGAACAGGTAGGCTGTTCCAAAGCTTGACTGTGGACGGGAAGAAGGATATTGAAGAAAAATTTCGATTTAATCGTACTTTGTAAGAATTTCTATCATGAGCATAGTTTGGCACAAGATTTTGTAAATAAAAAAAAAAAAAAGGGGGGGGGGGGCAATCCATGGGCTATTTTGTAAAATAAAGTCAATTTACATTGAGTTCGACCTTCCGATAATTTTTCTTAACCTGCCTCTTCATAAATGGTGCCTGGTACCTCTAGTTGCACCTTTAGAACTCGTGCTGCTGCTAGCTGCGTATTCTCTAATCGTTCAGATTCCGAAGATATACATCCATCCCGGACAGCAGATCCGTATTCAAGAATTGGGCGAATAAAAGAGAGATATTCAAGATTTCTAGGGATTTTCTGCTGAGACGCATCTGTAAATGTTTCAAAATGATAACTTTTTTCCTGCCTTTATTAGTAATTTCGTTTATGTGACTGGACCATGTCAAATCTGATCGAAGAATAAGTTTAAGATATTTGTGTTCAGTTTCGTTTTGCAAAGTTCGACCCATGAATACAAAATCTGGGTGTGTTATGGATAGATATTCTCTTCCTCGAGATAATCAGAAATTTAGTCTTTGATGGATGGAATACAACCAGCTACTGTTCAGCCCAAGCCTCGTTTTCATGCAGATCAGAATTAAGAGAAGCCGCTGCTGCAGCAGGCTCATGTACAATTATATGAATAAGGTGGTATCATCTGCAAATAATCTTATGGATGATTGTACTACATTCACTTTCTTATTTCTGAAAATTAAGAACAATAAAGTATCACAAAACAGAGCCGTGGGGGACACCTGTTTCGACTCGGCCCTAATAATAAGTGCCACCCTGGATAACCACTCTTTAAAGACGGTTACTTAGGCAGTCATTAAACCAGTGATCCCAGCCTTAATTCCAGTTTGTGTGGCAGCTCGCGATGATGCACTCTGTCAAAAGCTTTAGAGGTGTTGCAGAATACTGTTGTGAACTCTTTTTGCAAGGCAACAGCCTGACAAAAATGATTATATAAGAATAACAATCGGTTGACAGCATTGTCACCAGGCGTGGAACCGGGCTGACAGTCGGAAATCGCCTGTTTGCCAGGGAAGAAGATAAAAAAACATGTTTGAAATTTACTCGTTAAAAGACTTTGGTCACACTGGTTATAAGGGGAGACAGGTCTGTAATTGCTACAGGCATTGGGGGATTTTTTTTTTCAAAATTGGGACAACATTGGCCTTTTCCACTCACTGGTAAAGGATCTTTTTGACAGCGAGTTGTTGACAATTCAAATATAGTTCTTAAGCTATGTCAAGTAGAGAGCCAAATTTCAGTTAGTTACCACGTTACCTTTGGAAAGAAGCAAAGTCCCAATTATATACTGCGTAAGTCTTGCTCTTATGGCCTGAAGTACCTCCATGAAATTTCAAAGCATTTGGCCGGGCGGTTTTGGAGAATATTATATTTTAAATTTTCAAAAGTTAATAAAATATTAATAACAAAAAATGCATGACCGTTTAAACAGAGAACATCCCAAGGTATATCCCCCAGCAAGTTTGAAAATAATCTGGCTGACGGTTTACGAGAAGTTGGGAACGATAATTATCATTGTAATCCCCATTGACTTCCAAAGTAATCAGTAGAAACGTTTGTAAAAAGTATGAACAGTACAATTTTTGATGTGATAAATTAGAGATCAACAGCAGCGCCGCGCAGTGCAAAAACTTTATGTGACCCTTTCACAAGGAAATTCACCAAGTTGTATCATAATCTGAGGAAATATTGGAAAACATTAAATCTCACAGGACACAATTTTGACACATTCGTTTAAAGCTTTGTACTCCGATTTGCACATTTTGAATTGAACACAGATGATTGAAATTAAAATCACAAAAAACAGGAATCTAAACTTCATATTTGAGAGATTTGCTTTACACTCGTCAATTCTGGTACAACAAAAGAGTTTTCATATCTGTGTGCACATGTCGAATTTAACTAATGCCAATCTAAAAGACCACAAATAATAGAAAAAAACTTTCCCGTACACCAGATAAATTTGATATCTGTATCTGTTACTGCTTTAATGAACCTTCCAAGTTTATATTGTAATTCAGCGGTTTTGTCTCTTTTAATTTAAATTCAATCAATTGGCTTAAAATTCAGGTATTAAAAATCGAAGCCTCATAAAAGGTTTTCAAAATCTATACCTACATCAGCATTGCTTTTTAAAATGTTTTGAACTCCAGTGAACATATAATTCTCCTTGCTGAAAAGAAACAGCATACTGACATGAATGACACAACTCAATATTCTCAGCAGACATGGCAATAACATGGTCTGTGCCTGTGCCATGATGCAAGTCATTACGTCAGTATAGCATGTAAAATGACTCATTTATCTCGTGATGAACCCTATCCTTGAAACGATGAAAATTATTGTGACTGATTATATATATATATATATATATATATATATATATGTATATATATATGTATATATATATATGTATATATGTATATATATATATATATTTACATATATATATATATATATATATATATATATATATATATATATATATGTGTGTGTGTGTATAGAGATATATGTGTGTGTTGGCAGGTGAGCTGGGCCCTTTCAGAAGTGGCCAAATCCCTACTGATTCAACGCTTAATACAACCACAGTTGCGGCTATTGACTGATCACTGATACCGGATAGAAGTCGTGGCAGCCGCAACAACACTTTTTGTTGAAGTACCTAAATTTGCCTATATTGTCACGGATAAATAGAAAGGGCCACGTCAACATCTTTCTTCGGCGTGTTCTGTGTATAGTCAAATCTGTCTACTGGCTCTAGAATTCAATACTGAAAGATTTAAGACGTTTGTGAATGCTGAACTTTAGATAAACTGTAACATTCCGCTCAGACACAATACCAGACAAATGTTGGTGAGGAATTTAATTGTTCATACTCTGGAATGAACGGTTTGGATATGCGCAGGTTAATCATTGTATAGTTGGAGCGTCGGTACTTTGATGTGCCCTACACCATAAACCGCAATACAAGGACGTTGAAGCCTACACTGCCACTCCCCTTGACCTGATAAGTACGTGTAATGGTGTTTAGTCTCCTGTTGTCTTCTTGGACCGGTCCACAGGAACAGGTTGTCCTCTGTATTAAAAATGAACACCGCCGAGACCACCGGCGTTAGCTTCGTTTTGAGTTCAGTGTTTTCGTCTGCATAAGCAAGCGATGCACAGAAGAAAATGGTTTGTTAGCTTGCCGATGCATTAGAAAAGGAAACAGACAGCAAAATTACCCGCCCCCCTGAAATCCAATGCTAAGGCAGCAACGGTATTTCGATCTCACCTGCAAGAAGGAGAGCAAGATACAGATTCATTATTACAAGAGAAGTTGCAAGACCTATTGCCCAGGTACCACGTCAACACAATGACAGTCGACGATCAATAGCAGAATGTTTCAACATTAAAAAAAACCAAGACATGCCTATTAAATATGCATGGCTCATATAATTTTCTTTGTCATTTGTTTACTTTCAATGGAATAAAAATCTCTCCACCAGCTAATTCACAAAATACTAGAAAATCTTCATGTGAAAATATTTTTGTATCTAGAGTCCCTTGACTATGCCCACATGGGATACAAGTCTTTCCAAGTGGATATCACCTGCTAGTCAATGAAAAGACTGATGGTAGCTGATAATATATTGCTGTAAGGGATGGTTCAACATTATCATCATTTGTGAATTAGTATTTAGGTTACAAAATTTCGTGACCCCCCTCCCTCCCCCAAGTTAGTACTTTAAAACTGATGATTTCCCCCCAAAATCATAGCAAAATTGTCAAAAATTGACCCGACCCATTTAACCCCCTTCCCCTTGCATACTGTAAGTAAGTACTAATTAAAAAATGATGAAAATGTTGAACCATCCCTAAGGCGGCTGTAAATATCAAAGTCCCGCAAATACATGTCCCGTTATGAGAATGTGAATGAAGGGTGTAATTTAAATAGTTTACAATGTCCTAGAGTATGCATGTACGTAAATACGATCATTTTCAAAGTTTAGTTATCTGTGTATGAATTGTTGTATGCTGCTAAAACAAAATCAAGAAAGAAGTTTTAACCCTTGATGACAAAGAGTAGGTTGCCTGGCGTGACGCCATGGTGAGCCTTAAACTCTCTGTTGTATTGACGTTGAACAGGAAGGTAGAAAAAACTGCAAATCAGTCGTTTTGAAAAGATACGTTTGAACAGTAAATCTACTGCTTTGATGATGATGGTGAGGATGATAATGGTGTTATACTATTAGTTTTTTCTTCGATGAGTTGTTGTCTTCACTTTGTTTTGTGAAACTGAGGGGTCATTTTGTGAGATATCAAACCTGAGATCCACTCTTAAACAACGGTTTTATATAAGAAAAAGCATCATGAAATACATATATCTCACAGCACAGGAGAAACAAAATTCATATAGTAAAATAATTCATGGTAATAATTAACTCTTTCAGCGTTAAGCTGGAGAATAAGTCCGAAACTTTTTTCTTTGCGATTCTAATCAAAGTATGCCCACTAAAGACTTTGACCTGGACCGTTTTTCTGTTGACTTATGGGGACGCTGGTGCTTGACAAAAGTCTAAATACGTCGAATTGGAATCTGGATGTTTGACGTGATTGACCCCGAACGTGTCAATTGTCCCAACTCAAACAGATAAAATTATTCGAGACACACAAATTGAAGGGTTTTACCAACAAAATGTTTATGGAATTCAGTTCGAAATCTAAGTTTAAAATTGTGAATCACCACAATAAAGGCGTACACAGGAATATGGCTCTGGTCCAATGGGTGAGCCTCTGTGTTGCCGGTAACCCTCTTCCACAATCTTGACAAGAGCGTTTCCATTGTTAGAGAGATCGTACACTAGGTGAGAATCCTGGGACTTAGAACGTTTTAAGCATCCGGACCTTTTCGGTAGCAGCACATAGCTCGCAGTACCAAGATGAGTGACCCTGATCAGTGACATGAGAGTACATGTGTATCAACATAGTCATAACGAAACTATTAACGTACGTTTGACAAGTATTATGGCTCTAAGTTGGCAACTTTTATTAAAGATGCTACCTGCAGGAATGAAAAAGATCAAAGGTTGCGCGCTGTTGTCTGTTGGCCAACAGAATAAAGCTCTTGAAACGAGCCAACACATTGTCTATGCCCGATGAGGTTAAATAAGGTGAGTTCTTGTTTCGTTTCGTTTGCTTTACTTCTGGCAATGTAACCGGCTCGGGTGAAACAAAATATGAGATTGTTCTTGGCAACGAAAATCGTATCAAAAAGAGCCAATATTTTTGTCACCTTCCCTTAAAAAACAAAACAAAACAAGCAAACAAGTAAACAAAACACACACACACACACACACACACACACACACACACACACACACACACACAAAATCCACCCCTCGTAGATTAAAATAACTTGAACTCTTTCAATGTTAACTGCGACTAGAGTAGAACTAATTCAGACGAACTGTTCTCAATTATAATCAGGATGCCCCAGAACGCGCCGAGGAAATAAGTTGACTCTGTCCAAAACTTGGTACTGAAAGAGTTAAGAATATGTAGTCCTGTGAAATTCTTAACTTCCCAGATATTTGACAGGCGCCAATGCATAACTATATGCTTCAGATACCCTTAAAATGGGAACAGAGTCGAACAAATATATATATTTTTTTTAATCCTGAAAATTAATGTATTGCAGTCTATGTAATGTCTGGTTAAATATGGAACTAAAATAACGTTGAAAGGCAAGATGGATGACATTGGGGGAAATGTGCTGGACCAAAAAAGATAAAAAAAAGAAAAGAAAAAAGAACCTCCACAATTTTCTCTTTAATTGGTACATAGATACAAAAGGCAAAAAATGCCCACCCACCCCCCCCCCCAAAAAAAAGGAAATTATTTTCAAAGATTTGAATAAAAAGATGAGTCAATAATTGCCTAAAGGAAGAAATGAATGAATTCTTGCAAACCAAAACACCAAAATACCAACATTAAATTTTGAAAGAAAGAAGAACGTGACATAGATTTGCAATCAAAGAGGAAGAAGAGCCTAAGGACAGACAGATTTGACTTAGAGGTCTATGAGGTCATTTGGCCACATAGTAAAGAACTTGTGACAAGCAGGTTAAATTGAACTTATGAGACAACCCAATTGCCAATATACCAAAGAGGGGGTATAATTGTATTTGTGTCTTTTTGTCCAAAACCACTTCCTAGTAGTCATTACCTAATTATGCAGTCCGAACTCTTTACTCTCCATAAGCTAACCTGTCCCTGTCTAACCTATATACATTGAAGTACCCTTGTCCATATTGCACACGTTCCTCGGCAAAATTTTGACATAGGCTGTATTAGCCCAAATAATAAATTAAAGGGTCTTCAGCGGGTAACTACTCAACATTCAACATGTTTCGGAGCCTTTTACCCGTACATGTCTCTCTGAGTAGCGGCTCCTTGTCTAAGCTAAATATTCAGCAAAGACATGTCTTAAATATGAGAGAGACATATGATTTAAAGGTGAGCTTCTCCACCAGTTCAGCGATAAGGCAAGCTGCATGTATACCAAGATTGGCCAAACAATGTCTTACTCATATGCTGCTTTGTGACAGCTCCATTTTTTCAAAGTAAATGGCAGAAAGGGGTGCATATATGAAATGCATTGTAAATTGTTGAATATAAAACATCCTTGAGGATTGACCCTGCAATTTCTTACTAATACACTGCTTTGTGACAGCTTCATTTTTCAAAATAAGTGGCAGAAAAAGGTTCATATATCCGAAATGTATTGCAAACTAATGAATATGAAACAGAAAAAAACCCTTATCTCCTGTGGTCCTTATTAAAGAAATAGGCTGGGTGCCAGTGGATGAACGTGTGGCATACATGAAGAGTAGCTTGGTATTTACATGTACTCCCGGCCAAGTTCCAGCACACCTCAGTTAATAATCCTCCCATCATGTATTGACAACAAGTCACACCATTTAAAATTAAGATAGTACCTGTACTACCCATCGTATTCAACTAGATTTCCCTGTATTATTTTGATGTTCCCTGAGGACACAAAACTACAAAGTAAAAACTCAATCAAATATCATTTTAACCAAAATTTAATAAGCATTAAGTCATAAAAAATAGTGAAATAAAAATTTAGAAAAAAAAATTTAAAAAAGTAGTTGAACTAATGAAATACATAACCCTGAACATTTGAAAATAATATACATTTACATTATGGGAGTTAATGCACTCACACAAACAACTTCCTGCAAGTCATCAGCTAGATGTCTTTGTGGTCCCTGTTTATGAAAGCGGGCATTCTAGTCAAAGACAGGCATGGTGGGTCCTGCATGGTTTGCTTCAAGGCTTTATGCAGTATAAAAATAATGCGGATTGGGCTTAGGGGTGACGCGTTAGTAAAGAAATCGTGAGCAAACGTTAGCAAACAATGCCCAATTGGACGCGTAACATATCTTTGGGATCCAATTTTATCGTCTCTAAATATCAGATATTGTGTAAAGATGGCTTGGTTAAACATCAGCAAGTTTGAACAACCGAACAGAATCGAGTAAACCAAAAAGAAGGTATTGTCTCAAAATGTCTTACAAAAGTTGTGTCACTGGCCGACACAGAGCGAGTCTGTCAGTACATAGCATTCCAACACAACTTCATTCATTCTTTTCTGGATTGCTCTGCCAGACACAATTTAAATTGTCAATAGATATCAGTTCTTCTCTGAGAGCACATGCTGCTGCAGTCTAGTCACTCCGAGCTAGAAAGATGAATAAACATGCAATCACAAGCCAAATGTGAATCGGTTTGTTTATTCATGGCCCCACGTAGCAACTATAAAAAAATTACCAGCAGGGAAAACAGAACAGACAGTCCATGTGGATGTGATACAACTAGACCTGTCATACATCAATTCAAAGCTTAGAAGCTACAGGCTGGGGATGGGTTTGGCCAGATGCTATGCTTCGGATAGTTATTATTACTGCTGAGAGGGGTTCCTCCAATCACAAAATAAAGCCCCCTATACTGTCTTCAAGAAACCTTTATACATAAATTGCCACATAATGACTGTCGTGTGTCCTTTTTAGTTAATTTATCCTGACAGTTAGTGGTTTGATGAAAGGTACCGACTGGACAATTGTAATGAGTTAAATTCCCTTCAAATACACGAAGTACATGTATATCTAAATCAACAGGCCGGCTACAAGGAAGCTGGAAGCTCTAATCAGACTAATAAGCATCAACAAAGATCAGGGAATCGGCCAAAGCTAAATCTTTATAACCTAGTTTGCCTTTGATGTACTCCGAGCAAGAGCTAGCTTAACCTAATGCGAATGTCACAATTCTCGGACCCGCACATCCTGGGATCTTGTAGTTCACACACCGGCAGTACTCAGTGAATTTATCATTTAGCATCTGTGGATACCCCTTAAATGTGTGTTAGACGTTAGCCGAAAACCAGCGATTAAACCCCGAAGTATGATCGTCATAATATTTCAATTTCAGTCAGTGGCAGAATTCAGCACTACGTTGTTGCCCTTAGAGTTGTTTGTTGACTTGAGATCGACAACAGCGACACAATTGAAGTTTATTATGAAGTTTGAAGTATATTACGACGAAAAGTACATCAAATATTTACAACAGCCACATAGGAGATAGAAACCCAAATGGGCTTATATAATCTCCTGTTACAAAATGCATTACATATCTGTTTAATAATAGGTTTCTGGCAGAGAATAATTAAGTAAAAAATGACTTGATAGTAACACTAAACATAACTATAAGACAGGATACCACTCAAGCATAACAAATCTAAGACATGAAAGAAATTAAGTAACCCTTAAGTTTGATTTAAATACATAAAGAGAAGGTGAACATCTGATGTTGTTTGGAATGCTGTTCCATACTAGAGCTCCATGATATTTGATAGAGAAATTACACTGGTTTGATCTGGGCACATAAAGATTAGATGATTGCCTAGTCGAATAAGAATGTATATCAGAGGTAAATTGGAATAGATTATGGAGAATTAGACGCATGATGTTGCTTATAGCTTTGAAAATGAACAAGGCTGTAGCATACCTATTGAGTTGGTCAAATCTTAAAAGTCTAAGGTTGACAAAAATAGGATAAGTGTGTGCATTGAATTCAGAATTGCTGATTATTCTAACTAGTTTCTTTTGAATTTTTGCAAGTTTATCTAAATTAGATGGGTAATTGGCAGCCCAGATGACATTACAATAAAGGAAGTATGGGTATGCTAGTGTATAATAAAGCTGAATAAGGATATCTTTTCCAAGTTTCCATCTTTGAAAAATTAAAGATAAAAATATCCAATTTTACACAGGAATATATTCTATGTGGAACGTGTTTTCATAGGCAACAATAGGCAGCCGATAAGCAGCTTATGACACTTTCGAGGATCCGAGGATTATGTTACAGTATACCGGGGGGATGCCTCTCCTCCAGGGGGTGGTAATATTGAATATTGTTTACATTACGATGGGCAGCTGGTCTAGCTTCATCTTAGTCAACTTTTATTTCTGCCATGGTTATGTTTTATATGTCTATGTCTATGTGTATTGATTTGTATTATATTGTACAGATGTAAACTTTTATTCTCCGTTCGCGGAGGTCAGTAAAATTATTATTTTTATTATTATTATTATTATTATTATTATTATTATTATTATTATTATTATTATTATTATTATTATTATTATTATTATTATTATTATTATTATTATTATTATACTAACTAGTCATATATTAGAAATCTATGATCAAAACTTTGTTTGTACTTTTCCAGTCAAATGCGCATGCCCATTGCTTGCTGAGACAGACCTTATGCCGTTGCAGTTCCATGGAACGCAGGGTCTGAGACTAAGCTGGCGACACCGAAGCCAATTTCATAACAATAGACACAAACCTTTCGGTGAGGGCATCATTGTGTTCTATAATAAACAAGCAACAAAATGGTGACAAGCGGCTTGCTTCATATGCTTTTTATTGTTATTTATTCTTTTAAACCACCTACGACTGAACTCGAAATAGGTAAGACAGTTTACCTGCGAAATTCGTCTAAACTAAGGTCACTACAAAAAACAGGCCCTAGAGAACTATGAGAAACACGTATGGTATCATGGGTTCCGGCATCACTATTACCGTTAATATACATGTGTATTTTTATTTTCATGACAAATATGATGTCTGTTTGATGTGTTATTATTTATTTGTATTGGGAAGTCGTATTTGTGTTTTCAGCGGATGTTGTTTCCTTTTTTACCCCCTTTTTTTGGGGGGGGGGTTAGGATTAGGTGGGGTGTTGTTTTATTTTCATCCGTCTTTGTTGAAACTTCTCACGTTTTGTGACTTCAAATTTATTCATTTGTTGTTTATTATGTTGGGCAGGTTATTTACCATGGATTCCCAAAAGGTTTATCAACTTCAGTGAAAAGTACTTTTCCATGATGTCCTCGGCAAGTTTACTATAAATGTCACAACACTTTACGGTCAAAGAATGCGCCGTTTTGCACTGGTCCATAAGACTCGTTATCACGTGCACGTAGTACTCACAGCAGAATATGATTGTTCCATAAACAAAATGAATATGAACATAATGTATTGTGAGTTTTTTACTCTAGTTTATTAGTTTACTCAATGTACAATTTCTTGCTTCGTCAATACCTCGTGACCTATCGTCCCGTAACCTCAGGTTTAAATTAATCATCTGAATGTTATGATACATTTTCGGGCCAATTTAAACATTGTTCAAGCCAGTTTTGTACACAAATTGTATAATGGCAACAAATTCTATGGTCTTTTTATTGTTGTTTTTTTTTGGGGGGGGCGGTGTTTTTTTTTTTTTTTTTTTTTTTTTGTCGGCCATTTGTGCAGATAAACAAAACTTTATCAACACTAGGCTTGCTGACACCTTGTCCACCAGACCCAAGTCAAAGCACTTCCGGTATCATGCCAGCCAATTTGACAACGGGGTCAAGAGAGTTCGACCAGAGTGGGGTCTTCGACCAATGACTCAGAACGGCCGGCGTCCAGAGTTGTAACAAGACTGTGATAATTTTGCAGGACGTGCCCTGCACACAGATAGCTAGCACGCATTACGGAAATAATCGAATCAAGTTTGTTTTGAATATTTTACTCAAAATTTTCGTGACACAGCTAAATTTGATATGTATTGTTCCGTGTTAAATCATTTATCAGTACACGAGACTGCGTCATCGTGAATATTTTTACTTTTTGGCAACATAAATATTTGTATTCATTAATTTGACCCTGTCGCATGTTTACTAGCACTGAAAAAGCCACGTAAAAATGGACCTTTTGTAAAGAAGTCCCACCCCTCTCTTATAAATAATATAACTACGAACTCATAAAAATGAAATTAATAAAATAATCATTTTTGTCCACGTTGGGACGGAAAGAGTTAAATCGCATGATGGTAAAATCCCTGATTGCTTGTCACACATACATATATTTTTGCCCCCAGACAATACTTCCTTCGCCAGCATTAATACATTTCAATATAATTTGAATTATTTCATATTCATGGGCTGCATATTTCAGATGGACACGCGGTTAGCTTCTCATGAAACGCGTAAGTTTAGTCCGTTCACCTTTCCATAAAAGTAAGTAGTCATAAGATCAATAATAACAAGGAGCTCGAGGAAGCCTAAAAATTGATTTATTTGTCACATGTGTCTCTAAATATATATATTTCATAAGCGATGGCTTCTGGTAAGATTAATCTATTAATGCTTCGATAATTCCATTGGATGTAACTGCCCTGGAACACATTGGGCAACAATTAAAGTAACAAACTTAAACACGTAACTGGCAAAGTTAAAATAATTTCATGACAGAGGTACACTCGAATTCTTGTAAACTATATTAATATTATAATCATGCCACTCACAAGATCAAAAAAGTATAGACCCATATCTTTTACATGGATTGCGAAGCAGGCCAAGCCTATATTAATTACCCATAAGATTAGCTCCCTAACACATAGAAAATAGCGATCACAGACTATTATAAGTTGAAATAATTGAAGCTTACAACGCAAAAAAAGACGTGTATCTGGATGTTTGATAGTAGAATTACTCTGATCCGAGACTCAGGGATGTTAAAGAACGGAACAATACGGAACGAAAAAAAAAAAAAAAAAAAGAAAACCTGCAAATTTTAGTTCATGGTCTTTACATGGGGTCACAGGGTACCAAATTTGCACATAAGACGGTGCGTCATGTCAACACTTCATGTCTTTATGTCCATAAAAAGCCAGCGAGATACTTGCTAAGGCATGCTTATCTACGAATTGCCATTTACGTTGGTCATATCTATCTGAATTTTTATGAGAATCTTTGAAGGATACCTTGCAAGGATAAAATAATACTATCAAAAATAAGAATAGATAGATAGATAGATAGATAGATAGATAGATAGATAGATAGATAGATAGATAGATAGATAGATAGATAGATAGATAGATAGATAGATAGATAGATAGATAGATAGGTAGATAGATAAGTAAACAAGCAGGCAAGCAGGCAGGCAGGCAAATAAGCAAGAAAGTTAATAAACAATTGCAAAAAAGTGAATATACACCATGACTTCTTGCGTTATGGCAGTCCGACTTCTCAACCTTTTAACTCCCCATTGGAGTCAATCCACATCAATCGCCATATTTAAAAGCATCTTTTTCGACATTTCTTAAATTTTGGAACTGTAGAGACCACTTTAGAAACGTTTATTGAGATTATATACATGCCTGAAGTCAATCAATTTGCTTTTTATTCTTCTTGTGGTTTTAGTAGTCACGGCGAGTGAATCAAAGTTGAAACTTTAGAGTATCATGACCTCTTAACTTTTATTCATTAATCAGTCCATGCTAGCTTTTAAATAATAAGTACAGCTTAGTAACGATGGAGGCATAATATTTTACAGTGTCATGTCTGTATAAAAAGCAGAAGAGACCTGTCGTACTGGTACATGGGTTTCAGATCAGATATTGCAAGATTTGGATAGCATCATACTTTGTTGCATGGAATACTAGTCGGTACTAATATGCATCACAATAAATGTTATACAGAAACCTCATCATTTCAGTATTGGGATAAGATCATACTTTGTTGGATGGAATACTACTAGGTGCTTATTTATAACAATAAATGTCACATAGAACCCCGAATAGTGCAGTATACGTGCACCCTTAAACATACTTCACTATTCGTAGTCTGCCAGTGTGGTTATGCTGTTAATATACTGAACACAAGACAGTGCCTAAGCCATTTGGCCTAACTGGTCGAAACAATAAATTTTCCTTAAAACGCTATTCGCCTATTTTTCAATTAGTACTGTTGTTGTACGTACTGATCGACGGTTTTGTTTTCAAAGACAGATTCCCCAATCATCATTTTTCAAACATGTGATGGATAGTAGTGACCCGACGGGCACTTGAAAATATATCTAGACCATTTCGTTTCAATGTTTAACGTTTCTCTGTCGAAATATCATTATGTTGGTAACAGGAACATCACACACGCTACTTCCAAATTAACATTTTATAAACAAATCACAAATACTCACCATTTTCCCTGAAGTAAACGAATTATCAAAAGTTGTACTTCAACGCTTGTAACTTCCTGTGGCAGAATTCTTGTACAAACAAACGACGCAAACGTGTTTATTACTATTTTAAGCGCCCTCTAGCGTCAAATGAGGTCCAGCCGCGACCTGCCGCCAACACTCAACCTTCAACATGAGCAGACCGAGTCAAGTGTATAATTGGCGGCACATGCCAAATGTCATAAAGCATGAAGCTGGATCCGGAGCATAGAGCATATAATAACCGGGTCATTGCATAAATAACAACGCTGGCAACAAAGACATGTGTACACATTGTCCCTGCGGACACGGGCGATTTAGCCTAAGGAGAAAAGTGATGTTACTTGTTCAAGTCCCACACCCCTACAAGTGCTGATTATTATTATTATTATTATTATTATTATTATTATTATTATTATTATTATTATTATTATTATTATTATTATTATTATTATTATTATTATTATTATTATTATTATTAGATGTTGTTGTTGTTGTTGTTGTTTTCCTTGTAGTATTGGTAGCATTGTTGGTGGTGAACTGCCAGACGAAAAACTTGAGACTGATGTAACTGCTTGATCTGTTCATAGCCCCACGCAGTATTAATTAAGTCTGTTTGGTATCAAATCGATAAATAGATTGCGTAACCACCCACCCACCCACATAATAATAACGATGAACTACTACTACTACTACAACAGCATGATTGTGAGCTTTGTAAGGCATTGCATTGTCATGCTTTTGCGTTACTGTTCACACAGAGCAAATGTTCCTTGCAAGCTCGTTCAAGAGATCACCACATGAAGTTCAACGTGTGAGGGAGGCTCGTCAGTCTTCAGGTCACTCTGACACATTGTGACGTTACGATTCCTGTCAAGGTTTGAGTATCAACTGCATGTTTCGTCCCATTTTGTAAATTTCGATGATTCCCAAAGTGTACTGTGATCTTCTGCTGCAGAAAACACGCTTATAATGTGTTACGTGGTAATTGTTTCGCAGGATAAAGGTTATACCCGCGATTTTGAGTGAGTTGATACGTGCAGGTAAGTAAAAATACAAGTTTCTAGAGAAAGCTACACAAAGAATGTGGATGGCCCGGATCCCTGGTTGCATATTTTCTTATAGTCTTTTCATTGTACGCCGTACAGCGATAATAGAGCATTGCTGCCCCCAAAGATACAATCACAACGGTGTGGAGAGTTATCGTTAGCCCCCTGGGCACAAGTTTTTTTTCCTTTTAAACAGGACAGTTTTGCAACCAATGTATTCAACAGCAATGTATTTTCGAACGATTTGCCTCTTATATTCATATTTGTTAACGTTCATTTTAGACTCGTAGCACATTTATTACACCTTTAATACCCTAAAGCTATCGCGTTATAACTTCAATATATTAACCACAGACATGTATGCACAAACAAACAAAACACAAAAAAAGAAAAAAAAACAAATAAACAAATTTATCGTATATATATATATATATATATATATATATATATATATATATGTATGTATGTATGTATATATATATATATATATATATATATATATATATATATGTGTGTGTGTGTGTGTGTGTGTATGTGTGTGTGTGTGTGTGTGTGTGTGTTAGTGGGGCGTTCTTTTTCCGGGTCGATATTACTCATACATGTATATCCGCAAATATATGATATCATAACATCAATTGCAACATATTGTCCGACGCATTTCATCATACCATGCTTTTATTCAGAGGACGGACTCTGGCAGAAGGATTTCAGGTATTGGCTGTATCGGGGTGTTCCGGGATTTTTTGGGTTTTTAGGTATATATGCTTAAACTAATCTTGGTCATAATAAAGGCATTTGGTCATATGTTGAAATGAATTGAATTATATTGCAAATGCAATCCTCCTCCTCCTCAGTCAAACATTGAAATCTTTGTCGTCAATGTTTGTTTGGCGAATTTGGGCTATACAGGTATTACGGTGTGTCAAGGAAACGAACCTTTGAATGACACTTAACATTACATTAATTTCTATTTTTTTTTCTGAACGCCAGCGGATAGAATTTAACCGCTTAGTTGCTTAGTGACAGCAATTTTAAATTCCACAGAAGGAAACAGCATAATTGTGCGGTTTGGTTGCCCTTTATTCAGATCCTGTTTCTAATTTTTCTGAAAAAATACACGTTTCGCAGTGCAGAGAAATAGTTTTTTTTTTCTCTTTTTTTTTTCTGTCTGGAGAGACAGAAACATAAACTCAAAAGAAAATATACAACAAAATCGGCAACACAAATAAATATTAGAGCAGAGGACAGGAATAAAGTCGGACAAACGAACAAACAGAGCAACTACCCTTACAACTTTAAGCGTTCCTGCGTTGTGCATGCATAATTTCCTTGACAAATTTACTATTCAAACACAATTTTGAACATTTATGATAGTTTTTTACGGTCAGAAGTACTTAAAAGAATGTTGCATGCATTGTTCAATGCGTAGATAATGTATCTTGATAATCAGTGACTCATTTGGCTGTTTATTTTGCTGAGTTCAGTTCCATTTCAGAGATTTCCTTCACTTTCCTTCCTTTGTGAGGAGGTCGTTGTTCTAGCCACCGCTTCCTTAAGAAAATAATTAAAAAAAGGATAAAAATTGAACAACCTAAATATGAAAGACATGGCATCCAGCAATAACGTGTTTGTTCCGTACAAAGCTTTACGAGGCAAAAGGGTCATATACTTGACCATTTTCTAAAAATGAGCCGTATTCAATTCTATGATTCTAATTTATTAAGAGAACCCGAAGAGAACATGTTCCATTTGAAACTGATGTTCAAGCTGTTGTGCCTGCTAACCCTATTCCATGGGCAGAGCATCGTGGATACGGGTACCGCCATTTCTAGTTTTCTCTGCCTGCCCGCAAGAGTCCTACTAGATGCGCAGTTTTTTTATTCAAACAGAGAAAGTGGACCGGTATTATTGTTTAAGACCGATCGATTGTTTACGTATAAGATCATTTGTAGGGGTGGGGAGGGGGGAAACAAGAATTCCATCAAGTTTTTTTTTCTCTCTCGGACGGTAGACATATATCTTCCAAAATGTTTGTGGTAAACTGTTAATTTTTTTTTCATTTTTTGCTTTTTTTTTTTGGTAATGAACAAGGGACTTAACACACACAAAAAAAAAGAAAAGAGAAGAAAAAAAATAAAATAAACAATGATACCCCTCACCCCCAAAAAACCCTTGTAGATCACCGATTTCATTTTATTCTTTTTATGGGGATAATGTTTGAGATTTTGTTTCAAGAAAATGTTTTGATAATTTAAACCACATATCTTAAAACACATAAAGGAATATGGGCTAGCTAGGCAATTTACATACAATGATTCCATGGACAACTCCTCCATTTGATTTCGTCCAATCAAACGGCTCTATAACTTACGAGCTGGACTACAAAATCAAAAGCTAGTCCACTTTTTTTGGGATAGAAAGTCTATTCCAGCTGTATGTTCATCTGCATGCATCCAACCACTGAAGAGAAAGTCAATTAGAGGGAGTTGACATTATTTGAGTCATGAGGAAGCTAAACTTCTTCGGTCTGAGGACATTCTACCTTCTATTTTTGCTCCGGATTCCCCACTACACCGCCTGTAAGTATTATCATGTCGCTTTTATCAGATGTTGGTGTTCTTCGTAATCACGTGCATAAAGGTGCCAGTATTAAGTGTGTGTTTCCCGTGTCCCTGCACACCGTATTTAAAGCTGCGACCATAACATAAAAAACACGTTTTTTGTTTGTTTTGTTTGTGCTTTCTAAATGATCCACACTCCAGCACTCCAACCATTCAAGGAATTTCTCCTTAAAAATTGATGGTGATAAAAATAGAAATGAAAGATACACCTCACTATTTAAAAGATGAAAATATAACGAATATTGTTGTTGATCGCAGATAAAATTGGACTAACGCCTGAGCTAATATTGCTTTCGTTGACCTGATGAGAGCCAAATGGCGCTCAATGGGAACTCTAGGTACCGAGACTTGCGTTCATGGAAATTGAAGTGGACTACCACGTCGCAAGACATCGCTGTTTTCACTCACTTCGTCTTCAATCCTTTTTTCCTGTTTTTTATCTCTCTCTCTCTCTCTCATATATATATATATATATATATATGTATATATATATATATATATATATATATATATATATATATATATATATATATATATATATATATATATATATATATATATATATATATATATATATATATGAGGATTATCATGAAAACATTATTTTGCATATAACCAAAAGTTATTAACTGACTGAGAAAATTCTGGGCAGAAAAGGTACTTTTCTCAAATGTCAAAAAAGTTTCTAATTGCTTGTTTAAAATATGTACATCATCGAATGCAGCTGAAAGAGAAAATGACTTTGAAAAAAGTTCATGTGAATACGTTTAATCTTAGTGAAATTATATCAATTTGAAATAAGAGCCTTGTTTTCGATTTCTCAATCCAAGCTGGCGCCCCACAATAGATTTATGGGCTAAAATGTCAAATGGGCGTAAGTTCTTTAAAACATAAGATTTTTGGATGATATTTTTCATTACATTATGTTCTAAATGAGCGTAATCCTTGTATTCCACCTGTTTTATATACTGATTTATACCTGTTATGTAAAAAATGGAATAAACTTGCAAAATACCCCTTGTACTTTTTGTTTTCATCTTTGCGCTAATTTCCATTTTTTTATGTCCTATGTTAAATTTTATGCAAGTTGTCCACTTCGCTTTTTGTGAGTTCGTGTTATAAATGTGTCAAAAGCACAACAACAACAACAACAACAACAACAACAACAACAACAACAACAACAACAACAACAAAAAAGACCGAGCCAGGTCACTAGGGTAACCGTCAAGGTTACAAAAATGTCATCCTAAGGTCACTGAATATGCCCAAGTGTGGTAAATGTCAGTGTTTTGTACACTACATGATAAAAAGGAAACTAAGTTTATGCCTGTTAATATACTATGTACATGGTAGATATCAGTGTATTATATACTACTAGGTTTATCAGTACTACGTAATTGTTTAATGAACAAATGACGATTGCGGACAATTTATTAAAGCAAAGGAAAATTTAACGTTGTAAATTGGTCAGAATTATGGCATAATACCAGTCTTTGCGTACAATAGAGCAGAGGGTCTTTTTTTAAGCGGAAGAGAGTAAAATACGCCAGCCGCAGGTAAGCATGGCTCGGGCGAAAATACCGCTGCTGCATGTGTTGATAATGTTGACAGTTTATCAGTGACTGCGATAAAGTGCGTTTATCGACTATGTACTAGAGCAAAATACAAACCACTATAAGTTAATGACAATTATGACACACAACCGATCTTAAGAAAAAATTAAAGAGGAACCATCGTTCGTGACGGTAACCAAGGAAAATTGCGCGAACCGGTACCCATGCAATTGTATTCGCACTGGCTTGACTGTCTTGATCAATTCATAATTGAGATCGATATATTCATTTTGTTTGGGTGCAGGGCACGAGCTTTTGTTTAAATTGGCAAAAAAATCACATTGAAATGTAGAGAAGGTCTTACTCAACAAAAGTCATGTTGATCATTGTGCATGAATTTCAAAAATAAAAAAGTTACTGCACTTTTACGCCAGCATGTTGCATGTTGCGCAACACCCCCCCCCCCCCAAAAAAAAAAAAGAAAATAACAAAAAAAACAAAAACAAAACAAAAAAAACAAAAAAACAAAAACAAAAACAAAAACAAAAAACAAAAACCAAAAACATAAAACAAACAAACAAAAAACAAATGCTCAGTGGCTGACTATGCCAGGTTCCAAAACTGCCCAGAGTGCTGGGAGTTAATCTGCCCTCTCGCTTTGATCTGAAGCAGTTATCATCGTTAGTTACAAATCCAAATGCGACACGACGCCATGTGGTGGCAAGCGCCATTTTGAACAATGCGCAATCCAGGAGTCCGTTCTCCGAGGTACCAGGGCAAACCGTCGTTTAAGTACTTTTAAAGCATGACTTATTATCTTAACTTTAATCTGCCTTCTCGGTTGGGTCTGAAGCAGTTATCGGTAATTACAAATTCAAATGCGACATGACGCCATGTGGTGGCGAGCGGCATTTTGAACCTTGCGCAATTAGTGCAATGATTGTGGGACAATCTCACAAAAAATACATTTGATTTTAATTTTAAAGTGAATCGCGGCCACAGCACATATCACATCATTATTGATGCTCTGAAATATTTTCAAATTATATACTCTTGGTTTCATATAGTATAACCCTCTTCCCATCCCCACTCGGCAAGATCGCCCCAATGCTCATTTATAAACCATTGGCATTGGGTGCGGAGTTGACAATTTTCATGATGGCAGCCGAGTCGATTGGATATTTTGAAGAGGTAGCATCCAAAATATATGTATCATTAGTGTTAAGGGAAGGTTAATTTGTCGAATGAATGTAACGTACAATAAATAACAGGACTTTTCCAGAGTGAGCATTAGATGAAAATGTAAATACAAGGACAAACAGTTACCAGTTGTAGGCCCCAGAATACGGGTTTTGTATCAGATAGTGAAGTCGCCCTGAGGCAGTGAATTCAGGTTCAGCAATAGGCTAAGTGCCAAGCGCCCCACTGCGTCCAAGACGAAGGTTAGTGGGGAAGGTTGCCCCGATAGTGGATACAGGTCCGAAAGCACCGGCGGGTTTTTATATAAGTAGTAACAATGCCTTTCTCCTCTATGTCAAAACCTCATAACATGATGAAATTAGGCCGATGTAGTCCCTTCTCTATGGCATTATGACTTAATATATTTTTTTTTTAATTTGTTCTTTATTGATTTTTCATACAAATTACATTACAATTATGGGCATGAAATGAAGAGAATTCAGACACCATATAGATACATTACAGCATGTGTGATTGACAAAATTTTACATATATTTTGGCAATCAAAGATCATGTAACAGAGTGTACATATATAAATTTAGCTACACCTGAATCTACAAAAGAACACAGACAGTCCTGTCAATGTATAAAATAATCTAATCAAATTTTTTATTAGATTATTTTATACATTGACAGGTTTGATTAGATTATTATGACTTAATATCTTATATATATATATATATATATATATATATATATATATATATATATATATGTATATATATATATATATATATATATACACACACACTCACACACACACACATATGTATATATATATATATATATATATATATATATATATATATATATATATATATATATATATATGTATTTTTTTTTATTTACCATACTGACTGATCACTTCCTTGATGCGTACCTGTATAGGTAATTGTTGATAATGTCTCTTATGAGGGTGGCTTATGGATGAAGCAAATCTTCACCGCAACTAGTATTACTACATTATGTTTTAACTGTGTCTTGATATGTGCTCAAATATAATTACATTCTAACTAAGAAAACACGCATTGTACAGGCTTAATGTACGTCAGAGGTTAGTCGGTTGATCATTTGACCTGCCTTGTCGGACGAAGTGTGTCACTGCTGTTGTCATACGGTGGACATTACACAAAGTTTGGTACGTGCACTTAAAGCTATGGATTATTAATGTTTCTTCCGATTACATAATATAACCCAATTAAACATTTTTCAATACAACTCTGTATTAGCCTAGAAATTTGCAAAACTCGCGTACTTATATTGTCTTCTCTCGTTTCATGTTTCACTTCAAGACGCCTGAGCACAACGTCTTGTTATTTTCTATCTATGACACTATGTCAGACATATTTATTCATCTTTTCGAACTGTATGGCATTTATTTGCATACTGCATCCTTACAGAAATATGCGAAATGTATCTCGCTGCGATTACTGTTCAAACATTGCCGTCTTCATGTACAGTCGCCAAAATGAAGTTTAACTTTTCACTTTTGCTTGGGCCAAGCAAGACAATTGACATTTTTCATTTTCACCGCACATACGCACTTTGTGGCTTCCAATCGATGTATTTACTGATTGGAACTTTACATTTTTGTTTATTATTCCTTTTAATATATTACCAGTATATTTCTTTTGGAAAACATTACATTAAGTCAAACGCCACAGGTAGTTTATGTTTTTGTACCTCTACCACATGGAGTCTGTCAAAACCCTTGTCGAAGGACTGGCATTGGTTAATGCCTAACCAAAGTCAAAGGTGGCGCTGCGTAGTGCATGTTGACAACTGTGTTCTTGCAGACTACTGGATGAATTGTTTATATGCTTAATAATTGCAATAATTAGCACAATGGATGTTGTTTCGATGCTTGAATTTAGCCTGTTAGCAGTGGCCAAACCTATTATTCCAACCAAAAGTCTTAGATTGCATAGAAGTGGCGAATTCAACTTTTACTCGCATCTTGGCTACACATTATTCACAACTGCATACGTTTATGAGTTATGGCATAGCATTCGTTCAATGTGATATTTTGCCAATTTTATCTGGAGACGTACATCCAAACACTGGTCCACAGATTCAGAATATTTTTTATATTCTCCGCTTAAATGTCAAGCCAATAATAAGCTTAACGAAGTCGACTCTGTTTGTTTACATAATTATGTACATGTAATCTACCTGAACAAAACAAAACTTAACAACTCTGTGTCAAATTTCGACATAGAAATCAGTGGGTTTCAGCCGCTTTTTAGATGTGACCGTAAGGGATTTGGAGGTGGGGTGGCAATTTACTTATCTGATTCGTTAATGTATAAACAAAGAAACGAGCTTTATGCACCAAACTTGGAATTTTTGATTGTGGAAACTATAATAAATAAACATAGAAATCTTAATACAACATTTTACAGACCACCAGATCAGAATTTGGAGGAAAGTATTGATTTTCTTCATTTTAAAGACATAGTGGCTGGAGTGATTTATAAAGCGCGACGTGCAGTCATTATTACAAGTGATTTCAATTTACCTGGTATCAACTGGGTTGTTGGTAGTTGCAATCTACTTTTGAGCATTTTGAATTTTTGAACGCCACCCACCGACTTAATCTAAAACAATTGGTTACTGAAAACAATCGTGGTCAATCATTGCTTGATTTAGTACTTGTAATTAAGGACTCTGTTGACAGCAGGGTAAGAAATTTCTCACGCCCATAAGCGCATTATCGTGTCAACAAGTGTTCAACTTTACAAAAGCACGGCATATAAGAAGATCATTTGAAGCTACTCTCAAGTTGATCACGATATAGTTTGTGACTCTTTGTTAGCTGCGCCATGGAACGCTATGTTCATTGACGGAGATATTAATGAAATTTGTTTGCGTTTTACATCTTTTTAATAGATGTTGCGTCCGACTGCATTCCTCACAAGGAAGTAGCTATCAGACCACGTGATAAACCCTTTATGACTAGTGTTTTGCGTCACAGCATGAGAGTAAGAGACAGAGCATACAAAAAGGCAAAACAATCTGGAGAACAGGACCATTGGCATTATTATTATCGCTCACGAAACGAGGTAGTGGCCATGGTAAGAAAAGCCAAACAAAACTATTTAATAAAGTTTATGAATTTTTAAACCAAACAGAATGACAGAAACTAAAAATTGTTGGCAAACTCTAAAAAATGTATGTGGTTGCAGTAAAAACAAGCCCATTCCTTCTATTATATAAAATGAATCTTTACTTTTAAGCTCAGTTGACAAAGCCAATACTTTAAACAATTATTTTTCAACTTAATGTGTTGTCGACGATCTCTCTGTCGATTTACCTGACCTAATCGTGAAAACCTACCAAAACTTGGAAAATTTAGATTGGTGACCAAGAGGTTTATGAAGTATGGGAAAAGTTGAAAATATGTAAAACAGGTGGACCAGATGGTCTTCCAAATAAAGTACTACGGTTTTTACTTCGCATATCTATGTACCTCTCTCCAAAATCTTCACTTTGTCCCTTCATCGACTTTTCCAAGTTCTTGGAAAGAAGCCAAATTAATGTATGTGCACTTTTAACAAGGATGACCTTCACTGTACCAAAACTATAGACCTGTAACTCTATTATGCTCCTTGTCCAATGTCTTTGAAATTTGTGTTTTTAAGAGATTGTATAATTTCTTCACTTCAAATGATCTCCTCACAAACTGCAACTCTGGCTTTAAAAAACTATATTGTACGGCTTATCAGCTAGTTAGAATTATTCATGAGTTATATCATGCAATTGATCAAGGAAGAGAAATGCGAATGGTGTTTTTAGATGTATCTAAAGCTTTTGACAGGTTTTGGCACCATGCTCTGCATAACACTAGCAACGCTCTTGTGTGAAAAGTGTTCATTATGTGTTTACTTCAATTGTTATTTAATAATAAAGGAAGACCATAATCCACTCTTTTCACAGAAAGAATGGATTATCTGATAATCAACACTTTTTCCGGCTCCCTATTGGTCGGTTCCTACCACCCATATTACAAAAAATTCTTTGCAGACTGACCTTTTATTCCATTAATACCATGTCTAATACGGTGACTATACTAGTCCAGAGGCCAAAACAATGGCCCAGGTCAATACTTTTCCTCGCGCGCTTTGGGCACACAATCGCCCCGAGGAAATCTGTGCAGCAGATCTTTTGTTTCCTATTTGAATAAACAGCATGCCTAACTGGTCACCTGCCATTTCGTATGGTTCTCATGTAAACTATAACATAAAAAATTGTGTTGTAAAAAAGTTTTATTCTAACTCCATAGAAATTCCAAACGTCGTAAAAATGTTCACTGCCAAAGTACAGCCCGCCGTTTGCCATAACAGGCACACAGAACTGTCGAAGATTAACTAAGCTGAAGGTCCCATCTTTATACCACAGGCACAGAAGAGGAGACATGATACGGGTACGCAAGGCATTGATAGGTTGGGCATTGCAAAATTCTTGACCCTCGATACCAGGCGTATTACCAGAGGTCACCAGCTGAAATCAGTTAAACCCTTTGCTTAAAAAGGAATCAAGGCAAACACTTTAAGTATCCTGGCGATACACAACTGGAATAATCTGCCGGAAGAATTATTAAAGTCTCGCTGCACAATTTTGGATAAATGAACATGATATACCCGACTATTGACAATCCTATTGTCCAATGACATTTGCCACGCACACACGCATACGCACACGCGCGCGCACACACACACAAATGTGTCCAGTGTCCTTCGGTGGTAACGTAAATATTCCATCTCAAATATTGTCTTCAGGAAAAAACGATACCATGTCTCCACGGTGTCTGCTCAGGCAATTGTTGTGCTACTTGGTTCTGTTCAGTGTAACCAATACTTGTGGACTGCGTTCGACCGCGTGTGTACGTGTGTGTGTATTGATTTAGCTATTCCCAGGTTCTGATTAAAGTTCTGGACATTGTACATATGGGTTTTTAGTACGTTTGCTACTTTCATATTTGAACAACGGAAAAGTATATGTAGTGTTAACCGTTCTTAATGAACGTTTGTATTGTTTAAGACCATACCTTAACTTCTAGGAAGGACATCCAGGTGGTTTATTGTTTCAGACAATACCTTAACTTCCACGAATATGGACCTCACATACAAACTGATGACTTACTGTTTTGGAAGTACTACTTTTGAAGACCAGAAATGACGGCCTGAAATTTTGCAATGTTCCTTACACTTTTATCCAAAAAATTGAAATTTAAGAAGCAAGAAGGGGATTCAGACCGCTTCAGTTTCTCCTGACCTGCCTGCCTGTCGTCCGATCTCCTAGACACTAGTCTAACACGGCTGACAGTTAGAACTGACGGTTGCTTGTGCTCAACATGTTGAATGCATTTCACATTGCTGGTGGATGGATTTAGTAGTGCTTGTAAACAGGACAATATTACGCATTGCCACATGCGAGTGAATTGGCAATCATAAATAGTTCAATGTGGCACCTTTGTAAATTTCCATCAAAATGTTTGTATGCACAATGCAAATATGATAATAAGTCTGATGTTAATTTAGATCAAACAATAGAAATGTTCATTTAGATAGGTAAGGAACTTGGTGCAGGTCCATAGGCGTTTTGCTGAACCTGCTCGATGAATCAAAGGACACGCTCGCGCCTCGCGTGTCCTTTGATTAATCTCGCAGGTCCAGCAAAACGCATATGGACCTGCACCGCGTTCCTTACCTAACACAGAACGATAAGTCGCGATCTTTAGCAGGGATCTGTATCGAACAAGTCCTACGTATACCCCAGCAGGACTTGACATTTAGTTCACAGAGGCACATGAAAATAAGTTCCAAACCATCAAGTATCTTCGTACACCTTACCAGTGCAAATGCAATAAACCATCCAAAAGAAATTTAGGTCATGTTCTTGGTAAGTAGAACACACAGCGTCGGGGAGGTGGAGGCAAATTGCACGCGAGGACACTGTGAAACTGAAACAGAATGGAACAAGAAATTTGGCTCTATCCTTTGTTTTGCTCGCCGATAGAAAATCAAGATCGCTTTCTACATTTCACACTTCACCAAATGCCTCAGGTGTAAAAGAAAATTCAAACAATCATTTTTACCAACATAAATTTAAATCTAAATTACCATTGCATCCATACGATTCTGGTCATGATGTCCAAAGAAAACTAAGTCTGGTCATGTTTACTCAGTTGATCTTCCACGAGTTCATTTTGAAAGACAAACTTATCGCCACTTATCACCTACAGGGTTGAAACGAGAATTGAAAGCCAACAACTCGACTGTTAGGAAATAGAAGTCTGGTAACATTTATAATCTCGTACATATACAGCAGTTTCTTCATTGTCCATCGCCGAATACATGTACAGCGCAGAGATGTCCAGTGAATTTATTCTCGAGACCACGTAAAAGCTTTTTTAAAAAGTAGTTTAATTCTTTATTTTCAAATTTGGAAACTAAATTCCTTTTTGTAGGTTTTCTCAAGACTATCTGAATGTGTAAAGACCCGGTCACATCATGGCCTACTTAAAAAACCACGAGTAACATGTTTTTAAACCCCTGTTTATTGTTTACAATGTTTATACATAATTTTTATATATAATTACATAATCAGCAAAAATATCTTGATGCAGTCAAAGTAAAACAAATAAAAGCAATAAATGTTAAACTTTGTCAACCGGTGCCAGGATATACAGGCAAGTTTAACAAGTTGTGCAAGTATGCATGTTTTAAAAAAGGTCCTGTCCACTCCAGAATCCATCACTAACTGCATAAACCTTGGCGGTACTTTTTAAGGTCGTGTTTCACGCCCATATAATCCTTGTAAAAATCTTGTTTCATAAAATCTTGACTCTTCGAAATAACCCCCAATATTTCATCGGCACTTAGAGTGATTTTAAAGCGACCTTTAAGTACCATTTTCATCATGTTAACAGGAGTGGTTGCTAGTGCCATAATAGTAAGCTGGCTTATGACATTTTGAGGAATGACTCGTTTTTTCAGTTCATCATTCAGCTGTGATTCGGTTTTTATTCTGCCGTCTTTGATGCAAGCAAGAACAATCCCATCATAACGGATCTTGTCCGGGTATAACTTTGCAATAATCGAGTAGATTTCCAGTTTCCCTGCGACGGGAATATTTAAATTTTGTAACTTTTTCAGAATATTCTCAACTGAGGAATCCGTTACCACGTCAAGAGCAATTTGATCAGATTTTCTGAGAAAGTCGTACGCATTCTTGAGGTCTGTATAATACTTTAAAAGGAACGAGTACATGACCTTCTGGTTGGATAGCAAAGTGGAATCTGTTGTTTTAGCCTTTTTCATGTCAATTAGGGATTGTCTTTCCTTTGCATTTGCCACCTGATGGAACGTTCGGCTGTCTAGCAGTAGATCATTGAGTGTCATGAAGTTCTTCACGTGGTTATTGACTTGAGTGTGGACCTGATCAATGACATTTTGCATATTTGCTTTACTTGTATGTACCTCATTCAGAAAGTTTGTCATGTTTTGCCTCTGAGCCGTCAAGTCGCTTTCAGCCTTGTGATTGTTCTTGATGATCTCGTACAGTTGCCAGCCACACAATGCAATGGCGGCTACCTGGAAAACATACGTCATGCACTTTCCAATTGCAGAGTTCGCCAACTTGGACATTTTTCCCGTGAACTTTTGCCACGTGGATGTCTTGGCGGGCTTCTGGACTCCCACCAACTGTGTCGATTTGGGTTGTAATTTGCTTATGCTTGCTTGTTTAACGGGCTTGTTTAACTTATCTACTGCCCAGAGTTCATTGCCCTTAAGTGCGTAGGTCGACTTTCCACTTTTCACCAAACCATCAACTTGAGCTGTGTTTGGCTTCTTGCCCGTCAGTTTGTAGTAACCTTTCTTCAAATACGCGCCCATATATGGAAGAAGTTCAAGCCCTAGGGTGGCACCCCACACAATTGCTTCTGATTGGCTAGAAGCTGATGAAGGTATATTGTCTAAATCAATGATGAATTTGTTGATTTTAGTGTCCAACTGAAAGAAAGAGGGCAACACCACTGGAAGATTGGTAACATACTCTTTAACCTTGGCCAACAATTTTAGATATTTCTGGGATATATCAACAGAGTCCTCTAATCGTGCTATAATCTTTTCATTCTGCGAGTCTGCTTTGGTTGCTATATCTCGTAAATCTTCGTAACGGTCTTCCATACTCATGACCACTTTAGTTTCACTTGCAAGATCTTCTCGTAGTTGTGCTACCTCTTTCCTCAGCACACATATATTTTTTTGCAGTCCGCCACAGCCAATATTTGCTATTATGGTAGCCACACAGGCAGCCTGCGCTCCACCACTAATAATCTTCAACGCCACGGCCCATGAACCTGAAAAAAATGACATAAAATGCTATACATCTTCTTTGGAGTACCACACGGACAGTCACGAGAGCCCTCCCTACTATTTGTTTTAAGATTAAATATTACGATGCTGGCATCTAACTGTAGTCCAGACTCGTTGAGTCTATAAATCTATCGCCAAGGATTATTATTATTATAAGGATTTGAAACTTTGAAATGCGTTAACTTGTTCAGCTAGTTTCATTTGAATATTGGAACATATCGAATGTCTAATGTCAAGAGGCAACTGGTTCGAAAGTCTTAATGAGAGACGAAATGTCTTATCTAGGGCATTGACTTGTATTGATTTTTACTACCCGGATACCCGACTGTCGGGTAATTTATTACCCGGGTATCCGCGACGGGTACCCGAATCATAACAGCAATCAATCCAACCAACATACATGCACATAGATACGCCCAATCATCAGCCATACAACTAACCCAGATATGCAATAAAAAGCCTCATTTTGACATGTCCGATACCTTCAACGGTCACATGTGATCGCGCATGGCTTTTATATGCATTCTTTTCTAATGTGAACTTTCTCAGCTCAAATGTTATTATCATTTGGTCAAGTATTACTAATTATTTAATATATATCTAAAAAAAACCACCTGTTTACGGGTACCTGAAAATACTACCCGGGTACCCGACTTTTTCCTACTACCCGGGTACCCGATCGATGCCCTAGTCTTATCAAAAAGTGTGATGCAAGCCCTAAACCTAAGTACAAAATGAAAATCACAAAATAGCCGAGTGGACCGTGAACTTACGAGAGCTGCGTTCCACTTGAGTGTCGCTGATAGTCACGTGTTCAGTGGCAGCATTCTGCACATTTTCTACTGAAAGCAAGAGAAATATATGTTCAGCTTTTCCCCAAACCAAGCTTTTCCCACGATTCGTTTTCAGTGCCTTTGATAGCATATAGAAGCATCGTTGTACTTTTACCAACAGCGAAATGACCTTCGAAAAAACGCCCATAAATCAGAATAATGCCGCTTCATACGACACGATTAAAATCAAACTAAGCTACACACGATACATCTACAATCGCATACAGCTTGATCATTGACATTCTATTTCGCCTTTACAGATGATGAAAATGTTGAGATAACAATCATTGATCAAGTCTTTACCCTTGAATTCTGACTAAGCCTGAAATGCAATCAACAGCTGTTCTTGGCCGGAGTAAAACTGTTGACCTGAGTCTTATTTCATAGGGATCACGTACAATTCTGAAATTGTATTGTTTGGGTGTTCTTATTCGTTGAAAACGTTGAAGTGGACGATATGCGGCTTTGGTTGGTTCAATGGGGCGGGCGGGCAGAGGAATGGATCACCAGGTGGAAATTTGGCGGTTTTACTTCAAAGAAACGTAAATGCGTATACATTCACAAGTCATGCCATCAATAAACGTCGGGGGTGAAAGGAAACAACTTTTAGTACGTCATGGTGAAAATTCAGTGTGACCAGAATATCAGCTTACTTCTGCCCCGGCCTTTTTTAAAATTTGTCCACAGAAAAAAAGGCCAAAAGTTTTGACCAAATAATCCGGCTTTCAAAGAAAAAAGGCAAGTCTGTAGTAAAATTTGACATATAAATCTTATATTGCTTGGCGCAAGATTTTGTATAACAATCGTGTCTCGTTTTATCTTGGAAAGTTCTGGCATTTCTGTAGCCATTGCTCCTGACACAAGTTGATTGTTGGCAGACCAAATCAATTAAAACAAACAAGACATGTTTCTAAAGCATACACTGGACAAGGAAAGTTAGGCTCCCCCCTAATTATGGGGGTTTTAACTTTTCGTTCAGTTTATAAATGCCCCCCTTCTGCCATTATGTTCGCCCTCATTACCCTGTCGATAGTACTAAATGGGGCACTCATGACCTTGGGGAGTGGATGAAAGTCATCAATTTGCAAATCTGATTCTTGTTAGAGGACTAACTTTTTGAGCAATATGAAAGTCCTAGTTCTAAAGTTCTGTTGACAAGTCTACTCCTGCAGAAGGCAATGTTCCTGTGCAATATGAAACTCCTAGTTAATGATCGGCCAAGAACGCGGGTAAATGCTCGAGCATCTCTAGCATTTGCCCGCGCATTGACTCAATTGCCGCACAAGAACGCGCGGAAATCGTCAATGTGGAACTTGAAAGTTTGTGCAAAGAAAGAGATTGCCAATTCGTGAACAATGACGCTAAATTGCGTCTAGCAGACAGTACGGTCAATGAGGCTGCATTGCTGCTGGACGGTCTGCACCTATCGGATTATGGAACCAAACAATTGATCCAAAGCCTGAACGTACCACACCTGATTTTCCAACGCAGGAACACAAATTACAATATCAATGGCAATAAACAAAAAAGAGGTAAAGGAAACTTGCACGTGACCCACAATCACAGAAAACAACAGTCAAAAACAAGAGGCACGCGGCACTGGTGGAAAGGACCGAAGCAGCGCTACGGGCAAAAACGGAAAAATCCGAGTCTATCAAAGTACTGGGTCCCGATTCAGGGTCTCTGAAAATAGTGAAGACACACGAGTCACTTGTTTCCATTGTGGGGTGCCTGGACATACGAAATTAGTATGTAGACATGCAATTTCCGGTACAAAGATCACATGTACACGTTGTGGTCAAAAAGGACATAAGTTTAGATACTGTAAGACTGAATAGGAAACAGGCCAAGATGAAATTGACGTGAAAGTCAAATGTCAAGCCAAGATACCGCGACATCATAGAGGTGGTCATAAAAACCAAAATAGACAGACGTCCCAGTGTTTCACCATAGCTTACTGCAATGTTAAAAACCTAGGCGTGGCTAAACGGAGTGAAATAGGAAATTGATTGGAAAATGAACATTTTTCAATATATGGTACGACAGAAACATTTCACCAAGACGATGGAGTTGCTCAGAACATACATCCTAGCTATGAATGGATAGGTGAAGCTCGTAAGGTCAGCAATAAAAAATCGGGAGGCGGTCTTGGATTTTTAGTTCATTCTGACGTTACCATATGTGATGGAAACGTATTAAATCCGCAAAAGGATAACTTTGAAAGACTATGGATATCAGTCATATTCCGTAATACACAAGATGGCTTAATAATAGGACTGGTTTACTTCCCAAATGATGGTGTTGATAGGGAGACCAGTGAAAATCTCGCAGCAGAGCTAATAGGAAATCTTGGATCATTGAAGGCATCGGGATTTGAGTGTTTGCTTTTGGGGGATTTTAATGGGACCATTCCGGACTTAATAAATCCGAGAAAGCGTGGTCATAATGGGGATTTACTCTCTCATTTGGCCGAAGTTTCGGACATGACAGTACTTAATTGCCAGGAATCTTGCACAGGATATTATACATGGCAGCGTGGACCCCTGAAATCAGTAATTGATTATGCTTTGGCAACGACTGGTTTGATAAATAGTGTAAACATGATAACAATAGACGAGTTAGGACTATATGACATAGGTAGTGATCATAATACAGTTGTTATTCAAGGTAGGTTCAATGAATTTCAGTGTCAGACAACACATCCAAAAGCACAGCATTATAAATGGAACATAACTAAATCGTCAAATTGGACCATGTTTAGAGACGAGTTGAGTAAATGTCTGGCCCAATGGAACTGTAATGTATTCCAAACGGTTAATGAAGCCTGGATAAGCCTAAGAGACATTTTAACGGATGTTGGCAAGCAGTGTATTGGCAAAGTAAAATGTTCCAGCAAGATGAAGTATAAGGTAGATTCTGAGATTCGTAGTTTCATTAAGTGCCGGAAAGAGGGAACCGTTTGTATAGACACTGGGCAAAGAAGAGTGAAGAGTGTGATCCAGATTTCTTACAGGAACTATGGAGTGATTATGTAACCAAGAAACGTAAAATACAAGATAAAATTAAAACTAAAAGGGTAAACAATAAGATACAAGTAATCATCCGAAACTCAGGTAAAGGGTCTGAAGATGCAAAATCCTACTGGTGGATGCTCAAACGCTTGAACAAGAACAATGACTACCCACTTGTTCAATCTTTGTAAAACCTGTGAAATGTACCCGGATCAATGGTTTCAAGGCTTTATAAAGCCTATTCACAAGGAAGGACCAAAAGATACACTGTCCAATTACAGAGGTATTACTGTTACATCTAATGTGTATAAAGTGTTCACATCAGTAATGGAGGGGCAGTTTATGAAATACTTCGAGCGGGAAGGGATATTAAGGGAGCTCCTTGGAGCTTGTAGAAAACACAGAAGATTGGAAGATCAAGTATTTGCGCTCAAGGGGTTATGTAAAATAAGGAAAGCTAACAAGCAAAAGATATGGCTATCCTTCCTTGATATCTCGAAGGCATTTGATACGGTTAATAGGGAACGCCTCTTCCTAATGTTATGGAAAAAGAGAATTCAAGGAAAAGCATGGCGTTTGACAAAACTACTCTATGAAAAAGTGTAAAGTAAGGTAATATTTGGCCCCCTAGAAAGTTCATGGTTTGATTTATTTAATGGGGTAAAGCAAGGATGCATTCTGTCTCCTACGCTGTTTTCTCTAGTTATGTTAGATATGGTTGATATGTTTGAAGGAGAAAATCTTGGGGTGCCCTATGGAGATGGACATATCCCGTGCCTTTTATATGCCGACGATATCGTGATAACTGCAGACAGTGAAGACCAATTAATTTGTACGCTAAATATTGTACATGTTTTTGTAGGAAAATGGGGAATGACGTTTAATGCCAACAAATCTAAAGTCATGGTAGTGGGTAAGCGTGTAGATTTTTAAAAAAAATGGAAACTTGGAGATGTATATATATTTGAATGCAAATCGTATAAATATTTGGGCATTTTGATCTCGAATTCTCTAACAGACAAGGCACACGTGAAAGATATAGTAGCAACGAAAGGTTCTCGTTTACGAGGCTACTTATGTAGTATACTGTCGTCTCATGATAATGTTAACCGCATTAGCTTCGGAAATAGCATATGGAAAAGTCTTATTCTTCCGTCACTTACTCATGGCGGTGCAGTGTGGTTATGCAATACTAAAGAGTCTGAGGCTTCTCTGAAGTCCATTCAATACACCATAGCCAAAACAATCCTTCAAGTCAACTCTTCACCTGCAGCTGTGGCTACCTTTGGTGAACTAGGACGGCTCCCCTAAAACTGATGCTGGATCGCATTAGGATAAAATACTTTCACAGGATGAAATTTGAGATGCCAGACACAAGGCTATGAAAGCAAATTTTTGACACTCTTTGGCAAAGAAATGATGACAAACCTGCAAAGATTTGGCCATATGTTGACGAAATTAAGAAGGTCTTTAATAACGTAGCCATAGACCATGCTCTGGAATCAAGGAATCCAGAATGGCTGGGATGCTTTCTAAAATTATCGCTAGAAGCATATAAATTAAACCTTTTCCAGGAAATAGACTTGAAAAAGTCTTTAAGATGGTATCAAATGTTTAAACGGTCCTCTTTCGATGAAACTTATCTTTTTAATGTAAATAACTTTGCCGGTGCACGATTAAAATTTTTGGCCCGCACTGGGTTTCTGGGTGTCGGGGAAGATCTGGAAAGATGGGGTTTATCAGACGGAAGATGCCCTTTATGTAGAGATAGTGGAGAAGATTTATCACATTTTCTATTTGCGTGCCCAGCACTAAATGATATCAGGTTACAGGTATATAGAAATTTGGAAGTCTCTCGGAATGACAGATAGATTGTTTTTTTGTTCTACATGTACCTCTTGTAAATAGACCTGCTCCAATGTATATATTCCTGATTTCCTTTTCTTAATAATGACGCTGGAGGCCATTTGTTCTGCATTTTATATGAAACGTGTATAATGTACATGTCCTTACACTTTCTAGAGTTTTGTCCCAATGAGTGGTTTATCTCTAGTTTTGGTGCGGAGGACATACATTATTACTTGTACAATTATAGTTACTGTACTTATTTCAACATACGAAGATTATTTGATTGATAATAAGGCTGCCTGATTATTTGTGTATATCTTGGACTCATCATGGAATTTCCCCGGTTCCGTTGGTGCCCCCGCTGTAAAGTGGAAGTTTTCCTAATAAATCTTTATTATTATCACGCGAAAACCAAATTCACTAAAAAGACTGTTGACCTTAAGAATTTGCTCAAGGTCATCCATCTTCTAAGCTGACCAAGGCCTAATTGACGGCTATTACCATGTGCAATATTGAAGTCATAATTTAAATTCTGGGTTAAAATGCAGAAACAAAGTTCATTTAAGTGGTCTTGCGACCTTTGTGTTTTGGTCATCCATCTTCAAAACTTTACCGATTTCTGGAGAAGGACTGTCGTTCTGTGCAATATACACGTCCTATCGTAACTTTTTCTAGTTATCGTGCGGAAAGCAAAACTTACACAATAGCACCTAGATAACCTTGGAAATAGGATCAAGGTCAATCACCTTCATTCTTCCTTTAGTCCTTATATAAAAGTATGTATCTGGGCACTATCAAAGTCTTATCTCTAAAACGCCTTGAGTTACGGTGCGGAAACCACAGTCTCTCTACCGACCGACCAGAGCAAAGGTTATTCGAAAGGGGGCGGGGGCGGGTGAGTGCATAACTAACAAAGTCTATATTTAGGTATCTAAACTGCTTTTCATCATAACTAGCCATACATTCAGATCCATGAAAATGAAAAATTTCTGTACAATGGAAAGAGAGAAACCAGCCAGCTGAAACCAACAGCGTGGCTGCCTTTGGAGTCTGAGTTTTAAACCAAGCTTTTTAACGCAGAAAACCAATACATTTTGCGAGCAATACATCAAATGTGAGGTTTGCATGTGAACCATGTGTACTACAATGTTGAGTTGGAGAAAACATTAACCGTATTCCCGCTATAGACAATCAAGTACAAAAACGGGCCATTCTACATTTCATTGCGATTTACCCAGAAAGCAATTTCCGCAAGATCAATCAATTTAGTAAACAACATTTAAAATAAATCAGTAGGTTTATCCTATCGAAATGAACAGATTTTGGAAGGTAAATGCCTAAGCTAGGAACCGTATCTGGGATTTTCCGTTCTAACTGTTCCTTCCGTGACTTTTAAAGCGCTAAAAGTGACAGAACTATAAGACTTTATGATGGCGGTGAAAGAATTCAACAGCACTTTCAATACTCATTCATTTCATGAATGGTAAAATCCTTTCCTGCGTATTGGTCAGTACTTTAATCCTGCATAGTTTTTAGACTTAATTGTCGAATATTTTTCCAGTGGGCGCTGCAAAAAGTGCGATCTGATACCCTCTTGGAAAATTACTCAAGACACCGTCAAAAGTCGTCACACTTATACAAAACTTGGTTCTTTCAAATTTAGATGTCTGTACCATTAAAATGAGGTATAGTTTTTTTGGGAGAAATGGCAAAAACGAAAAAGAAGGGGTTAAAGTCGCTAGTTCTATACGCGCGGTCGAAACTACATTAATCTCTTTCCCGATCAGAATAATACTGAATCGAAGGATTTCCTTGGTGCGGATTGAGCGAAAGCTTTTGACTCGGGGTTTGCCTTTTTGAGAAGTCTTATTTAAATTTTATTCTATTAGAATGAAATTTTAGTAGAATCATAGCAGAAACTTTACATCTGAGAGCTTTTGGGCGATATGACTTGGAAAGCGGCAACATACCATCGATCGTCTGCTTTCCGCGCCATCTAGCGGCTATGTGTCTGCACACTCGAAACGTTCAGAAGCTCACTCAGTCTACTTTAGTCCATGCACTTTTCAGAAGCGCACACATAAGAGTCTCTCCACTATATCAGCCAAAAGTTAAACATTTTAATTGCTTTAATATCTTATTTGCATAGAGACAGAGATATCTGACGTTTGCAGGTGAGAGACTGTTCTCCGGTAGTGCTCCTCGACACGTCAAGTTCAGCTGGCATCTGATTGTCACTGTGCCGTGCTGAGCCACCAACACACGTAGACGGCAACACGTATGGATTTATCCAGCAGAAGCAATATAATGGCATGATTACTTTTGTTGACTAATATATATGTGCAATTTTTTATAATCCATGTTTTGCGAGTTATAGCAGGGTTTTTATACCAAATACTGGCATTTGGTGTGATTCTGCTGTTGCAGCAACAAGTAACTAATGCAGTGGCTCATTTCCATTGGCTAAAAATCAAGACAAGAGTGTGATAACCTGTTACCAGTAATATTCCTGTGATAAAGGCCATCAAAAATGTTCACAAGCCTCTTGCTATGCAATGATACCAAACTGAGTTTTTGCAAAGTCACAATTTTGCCTTTGTCCCATAATAATGCGAAGTGTAGCCAAGCGTAGAGTTTCATTACTTTGAAAGTTTTATCTTACACCGGGTGTTATGACACGTATGACAAAGAATTTTGGTGCTATATTTAAAAACTCAAAATATAGATCATAAAAAAATGACAGTTATTTTTGTTGACCAGTTGAGATTATCGTGCTCACCTTGGTTTATTCTCTGTTGAAGTATCTTCTTTTCTTTGCGTTTGCTGGCCAGAATGCGGGCCAAACGCATCAATTCTCCCTTTAGTTCTGTGAAAATAAAAAGTAACAGTACAATTTTCGTCGCGGCATTTCACAAATTGCTGAATTGTACTGTTCTGGCCAAGACACTCATTTTTAGCATTTTACCCTTCATGGATTCAGTTGGTATAGGCAATTTCGGTCCACGCTTATTGCGGATTTCACGTAGCACTGTCCTTTGCTCACAACCTTGCAAGTATATTAACTGCCAGTTCCATGATCATGGTCAATTGCGTGATCATGGTCAATCGCGTGATCTTGGTCAATCGCGTGATCTTGGTCAATCGCGTGATCATGGTCAATTACATGTTATCAATTTGGTCTGCCTCTATAGGAGAACAATTAGCAATAACTAATCAGAAATTACTCTACCTAGCTGTCAAGTGATGGTCTAAAATAGAAATCCAACAAAACTGTACATTGACTTTACGAATTACGAATAATGTCAAGGTCACACAGTGGCCATAAAATGTACCCCTTACTGACCACAAACATAAGCAATGTTCGAAGTCCCAGCTTGTCTGAGTATCGGATAAATCACGCGACCAATTAAATTCAGTAAGTGTATCCGCAAATCTTGGAAATTAGGTCAAGGTCACCCATGTGTAGCATCAACCTAACCCTTGTGCTAGTATATGGTCATAATCATGTTCTACATAAAAAAGCAGCTGACCGAGTTCTATAATTTTCACACGATCTCAAAAATTAAGTGCCCACCCCCCCCCCCCCCTCCCGTCATCCATGCAGTCCAGCCATGTTCCTTGTACAGAGGACCGAAAAAGGTTTAAGTTCAATTGTTTTAGTGTGCCATGAAAACCAATTACCTAAGTTTACCTGTGGCCTCAGGGATAAACGCAAGGTAATCTGAATAAGTAAAAAAGCAGGCTTCCAGAGATCAACAGACATACACCGCCAGCAAATCTGAAGAGAATCCGACTGGTCCATCTAAGAGGATTTAAATAACATTGAGGACTGACGGCTAGCTAGCAAATATGGATGCTAAAAAGCGCCTCAATTCTGTTTGACATGACATCAAATTTGTCAAATAAACTAGGCACAATTAATAACCCTCCACTAAAAGCAATTCTTATATAAAAAACACACATATTTTGAATATATTCAATGTTTCTTTTATTCTGTATACACTTTGGAGTAGATCTGTAGAGGAAATTCTGATCAAATGAAGTTACGCTTCATTGCACAGTGTCAATAAGCAGACAAAGTCTGAATCACAAGTTCGGAAGAGTACCTGTAGAGCGCTCAAACATGCATATGAACTGAGTGCAGAGTCCCATCAGAAGTTATCACCGATGGTGCTTGGTTGCATCAAAAGTTATCACAGACTGTACTTAAAGTTAAGGCATTTTCTGAGTTCAATGGAGCAGAAATTGACTCATCACTGTGTCACATAAAGCACCTTTAAATGTCCATTCAATAGGATGTGCAGCCACCATGGTTGTCAATGCACTGTTGGCAGCGTTTTCGCATGCTGTAGACGAGCTTTCTCACAAGTGCCTGAGGTATACTGTCCCACTCCTCCAGAAGATAACGCCGTAAATCGGCGAAGTGTGAGTTAGGACCCATCTTCTGGTACACATTTCTTTTCATATGGCTCCACAGGTGCTGAATCGGGTTGAGTTCAGGTGAGCATGCTGGCCATTCCATCACCTCAACACTCTCACTATCCAGGTAATCACGAACCACAGCTGAAACATGTGGCCTGGCATTGTCGTGCATCAGCATGAAGTTGTCTCCAATGGCACCCGCATATGGAATAACATGGGGTTCCAGGACATCCGTTATGTACCGTCTGCTTGTCATTGTTCCTTCCATGATGACGAGGTCTGTCTTGCCATTAGCAGAGATGCCCGCCCACACCATGATGCTGCCCCCTCCGTATGCAACTGTGGGCTGAACAAAACAAGCAGCGTGTGTCTCCCCTCGCCGTCTCCATGCACGAACACGTCCATCACTTCTGTGGAGGGAAAAGGGACACTCATCAGAGAAGAGAACATTGCTCCATCCTGCATGTGTTGTACAGACATGTTCTCTTGTCCACTGCAACCGAGCAACCTTGTGACGTGGGGTAAGAAGCGGCTTTTTCACCATGCTTCGGGACCTTAAACCAGCAGCATGCAGTCTGTTACGAACAGTCTGGGTGGACATGCGTCTTTGGTGAGGATTGGCACTCTCCAGCTGGCTCTAAATATCAGGACCTGTGCAGCTCCTACTCCTCCTGCTGCATTGACGATGAAACTGTCTTGTTGCCTGGTGGTCAGCTTTGGCCTTCCCGGGCGTGGTAAATCTGCAACATCATTTGTGTTTCGGCATTTTCTCAACAACTCATTGATGGATTTGTGGTTCACACCCATTGCCCGTGCGACAGCTCTGCCACTTTCACCAGCTTCAATGCGACCTATGTCTCTTGCCCTGTCCATTTTGGATAGCCTTGGCATGGTGATGTTCACAGTTTGACCAGTGATGGCGAATCCATCACTGACAGAAAAAACCTATGCCTTTATACCCATGATTGGCATAGTTTCTGGCCACATTACACAGGTATGGTGAGAAAAATCAATGGTCAGGAGGGTCCTAACAGGGACAGGAAAGACCACACATGATCCTTTCTGCGAAGTGGACTTTTTGACTGTGTCACATTCAGCCCATGTGCAGTCAAGCATGGGCTCCAACTCTGCTCATCTTTACACATGATGTAATCAAAGGATTATGCTACACATACATGTGCGTATCTTTAAATTACCTAAAAAAGTATGGGTACACCATTAAATGATTTAAGCGGAGGGTCATTAATTTTGCCTAGTTTATATTATGGACACCTCTTTTAATGTGAATTGGAAACTATGACCCTTGAATCAATTCTTACCTTTTTCTGAACTTGCGTCTTCCATGTTCTCATGAGATTCCCGATGAGGGAAAGCACGATGATAGGCCTTTGCAATTTTTGCATCTGAAATTATGAAAGTACAGCATGTCATTCCCATGGAGACGCGACGTTATATTCAGGCAATTTATCTTTTGGCTCTGGGCTGAAAGCTGATATACCTCAATGCATGCTTTTTTTGGGGGGGGGGGTTTGCTTTTGTGTGTGTGTGTGTTTCATTTTCACTATTTATAACCAGCAAGTGGCCCAGTGTTAAATGTCGACTAGTCAAAACATTTCCACAGTGGACTCTGGTAGCAATATGCTGAAAGTATACCCTGGAAAAAGGGAGCTGTCCCCCTTCCGGAGCGGGTGTGCAAATTAGCAGACCCACAATGCTTCCTCTCTCAAAATCAGAGTATGCTAGGGCGGTCTGGGATGGATGACACACAAACTGATAAAGACAAACTTGAATCAGTTCATCTGGCCGCAGCACCGGTTATAACAGGAGCACTTGCTCAAATCAGTTTGCAGCAAGTTTATGTCAAGACGGGATGGAACACTGGGTGAACATGGGAGAAAACAGAAATTGGTACTTATGTTTGAAATAATAAATGGCTTTGTCCCTGTTTTTTTTAATATTACCAGGAACAGTTTTGGTGCGGACAAACCAGGTATATGCTTTTTGTACACAAAAATGTATTTGAATTTATTCTTTCCATCAGTGAATGGAACTTACTACCTCGGTCAATAAGGAATCGAGAACATTTAGAGGCCTTTGAAAGAGAACGTAACGAGAAAAACCAAAATGTAACGAGTTTTACAATTACGGCGACAGGAAATTGCTGTCACCCATGCCATGACCAGCATGGGCTGCATCCAGCGTAATGTTAATTTCTTTAGAATTGGCTTTCTGGAATCATTGCCATACTCATATAGAGCAGAATTTAAAAAAAACTTATTTTAATGTAGTAGATACACTTTATCGAGAAACTAAACGAATTGCAGACTATAATGATGAAGTAATTCTAATCTCACTACACATCACGGATGCCCCTCCTCCACCTATTCTGAAATTTTGGCCCCGTGTGTTGCCTATCTGTGTACTAGTCTTTAGAAACATCGATGTTGCATTCTCTTATATGTGTAAGAGGCCCTAATGTAGGCTGGCGACCCTGTCTGCCAATTGTTCTTTTAATAAATTATGTTTAAACCCAAATCAGCGTTCTGTCGCCAGTGATCCCCACGCAGAGACGTGGTAACATTCAAACTCGTATGCACCTTAGTGCAGGGTGTGCTTTGTGATCAATTCATTGTCTTATCCTGGCCTTATCTCAATTGCAGGCCATTTTTTTTTACTCTGCACCGGGCTTTCATTGCCATGTTACGCAACTGCATAAGTATCAAATCTGCTACAGAAGTTCATATTCTTGACACCCCATTTTAGACCAACGGGATCGCTCACTTTCTCGAGAGTATGTCTGGTTTTTTGGTTTTCCTTATCGCGGGTGACCCTTTCGGAACTCAAATCTTGCTGTGCCAAAGAGGCCCAGCATACATCAAGATATAAAAACAATGCCATGTACGCAAAATACGCAACAGACAAGTAACCAAAGCAGCAACTAAAGATAAATCTACACAATCAACTGAGAAAATTTTAGACGCACAGATGAATTTGGTGACAATCCAAGCAATGAGGTAGTATTAGGTAAAAAGGCGAAGTGACAATTAAACCTAAATAAAAGCTGTCGTACAGTAGTACTTCAACAAAATTGATGTATATCAACTACTTTTCGACCTTTTTTGTTGATACAACAAGTCAGCCCAACAAGTATGATAATTACAACCATAGTAGATATTAGACAACCAAAATGCTGTTAGTAATACTACTACTACTAATATTGGGGTGGGTGGCTAAGCATATACAGGAGACCTGTAGTTATACAGAAAATACGCCTTATGTTTATTAAAGATAATGTTGATAGAGGACTTCATCCATGCCATTTATTGTATATACGCGTCAGGCTCACTAATGTGAAGAGGAGTCCCAGTGTGATTTCAAAGCAAATGGATATATCAGAACATGTCAGATTGACTAATGTGCATATGTGCGTATTGGATGTTTTGGCTTATTCGGACACCTAATTTTTGACCGAGGAATTAAGCCGCATTTGTTTGTTCTCTAGTTGTATCCATGTGAAATACGATTATATTGGGGGAATTTACTGATAACACCCCCCCCCCCCCAATGCCATCTGGTGTTAAAAGATTTTGAATCCATTCCTCTGAGACAGACAGAGAGACAGACAGACAGACAGACAGAGACCACCGTAGATCTTTGATGACAGAGCGATGACTCACTATATGGCTCAATGCACTACCCCGAAAAACATTAAAAAATAAAGAAAAACTGACCAGGTACCTAATGAGTTAATACAAAAGATGCATATTATTTTTTCCGCCACAACTGCATACCTGGTTGCGTATTCTCACTTGTCGAGATATACGGGTCCGTACCTGTGGGGACAAGCGGGCTATTACTAATATTTTGGAAATAAAGAGTACTTAATAAATTAAAGGCAGGTGGTTTTTTTTTCTTAAATAAGGCTTGAGAAGTAACAGTTTGATATTTGTGAACTAAAATCTCTCAAAACCCCCAGTTTTGTGAAAAATAAGCATGTGGCCCTGTCGGTGACAGTGATGATGTGACCCGCACGTCCCCCGTGATCACCTGGGCCCGTATGCATAAAGGAGGTGTAACTTACCCATGGTATTACTTAAACAGTTTACTTACCCCTCAGTTCATGGTGTAAGAAAACCGGTAGGCATAAAAGCTAGTGTAGTTATACCCGGGGCAACTAATCCATTAGGCAATTAACACTGTGTAACTGTAAACCTTGGTACAAGTTTTAACCCCCTTTCCTGACACTGGCCAGCTGACCTGTCCCGGGGAAGCACAGTGAGGACAGTCGTGTGACTGATGTCCCCTTTAATTGACAGATTGCATTACGTTACGGGGGGGGGGGGGGGGGGCAAGGGGCTTCAGATTTATGTTTGTCAAAATGAAAATGAGTATGCACAGTCGTCAATAATGGAAATATTACAGTAACTGTTTTACATCTGTGCATGATAAACAACGTATATGTGTGTATTTAATCCTCAAAATGTGTGTGTTATGGATAACATGATGATGTAAGTGATCATTGGAATTCCAATAGAACATAAACATTTCTATCAACCTCATATAACCCCTTTTCCCCCCAAGTCCAGCTGCCACAATAACCATGGCTGTACAAGGCTCGAACACCTACCATGGTGTGTTGACACATAGGTTAGGGGTGTTTTGCACACCAAAACTGGTCAACTCTATTACCTATTCTCCGGTAGGGGATCATGTATTGCTATGCAATACTTGATGTTGTTTAAAGTGACCTTTACTGCGACATTATTCAGTCACTAGTGACGTTAATTTACTGATATTGTTTTCAAGAATATTGCATATTATATATATATACATATTCATATTTTAGTTGAAATTGTTATTTTAAGCAAAACATGGTGCTGAAAAGTTGAAAAGATCAATTTTGTTATTTGCCATGAATTGAACTGTTGGTAAAACGTGACTGGTCCGGTATTTTAACAGTCAGATGATATGTATAATGGCTTTCATTTGATTAACCAGGCTAAGTTAAAATCTTAGTTTGATTTTGTTTCCACTCGAAGCATTTTTTTTTCAATGAAAGTAAAAGAATAGTGCCTTCATCAATGCCTTGATGAGCGCAAGAACAGTTTTGCAATAAAATATTAGTTTCAAGGAAATGGTCATTGCTTTCATACTTGTAATGGATAGACCATGGATACAGTGTGGATTTCTGTAGTTACAGTATTTTTGTGTGTAGATTTGCAGTAGAGCAAATACATTTAATATTCAAATAGTGCGTCCATTTGGCATGTTTGAATAATGTACACACAGTACAATTTTGTGAATTAATGGCAACAGCACAAGGTATGAGAAAAGGAGCTGATCTCTCGCACTGGTGGTATCACTATTTGGCATTTGACCATATCTGAATCTTCACTAAATGTGAAGTGGTATGATTATTTACTTTACATATCATAACAGGTCCCTCTTATACAAGGAAATTGACTTCCACTGGGACTCACACCTCCGTTAAACTATCCCCCTGGCAGGTTTAGAAATCTGGAGCAATTTAAGCCCATTTACACCATGGATTAAGCTATACTTCCTTCTTGCATACAGATTCTTATACCAGGTGTAAATTTGCACCGGAGGTAACTTTGCAACGCCTTAATTTTGCATACGGATTAGACTTTACACCATGGTTATTCCCTTGAATAAGGTAAACCACAGCTAAACCACCTTTATGCATACGGGCCCAGGAGTCCTTCCACCTTATGGTAGTTTTAAAGCACAACAGTTTTTGTGCATACTTCTTCCAGCTTAGTATCTCTTGACGGAAATTAAATACACGCGGCGTCATAAAATGCAAACGTGTCAACCTCGCGGCATATGCAGTTAGACCGGCTTTTTCAAGGAAATGAAGATTTCTTAAGTTTTCGTACGTGTTATACTGAAAACCACCAAAATATGCAAAAGTAACAACTGAAATATCAACAGCAGAAACAAGGAACTTACAGGCAGTGTAGTCCGGAATGCACAACAAAAACAGGAGATAAGTGACCCTCAGGCCGTAGAAAGCAAGCTTCCTCATCGTGGTGACTTCTCTTCCCAAGTCTTCGCTGACCGCTGTCCTCTCGGGCGCAGTTTCGCGTCTGATGCCACACAGCCACAGGACCGGCACTTTTGTAGCCTTCCAAGTGTCAGTAATATCTTGGAACAGCTGGCAATGTGACCTTTATGTCATTGTTTTGAGACTCACTGAATAGCCCGCGTGACCATTCATTGGCCAAGAAAGTGCTCAAAAAGCGCTGTTTTTATTGACTGAGCGGTGTTGAGTCACACCCCTGCATTGAGTGCACTCAGTCAACAGTTCTTCTTGGCCGCCACGTCGAATGACCGGAGTAAATTGTTGAACGCAGACATATTGCCCTGACGACCTTTTTTTTAGACAATGATTTTTCTTTTTCCTTTTTTTAATAGTATCACTCTTTTCATTTACTATAATTATTTTTTGTGTTGAGTGCAAACCAGATCTGGAAAAGGGTGCGGTATATCTCATCCTTACCAAAGACAACGCGTTCAATGAGGCCCAAACTGACGACTTGTTATAAAGCAGAACACAATGAGCAGGGGTAACGTGCAGGTGGTACCTATTACCCCGTAGGCAAATTAAAAATGCATTCAATGGTAACGGCGTAATAATATTTACAAAAGATAAGTGAGATATCTAGCGCCCCCCCCCCCCCCCCAAATACACACACACACGACAAAAACAAGAAAAATAACCGGAACAAATTAAACGATAAACCTTATCAAAGATTTTGAATTCGTTTACTGTGCCCAAATTTCAATAAAAAACATCTTTGTTCAACTTCATTTGTACCTGACACATTTGAAATGATGTACACTAATTCACCTGCCCGCATTCATAGACATTCTTTCACCCAGCTTTTGTTTTCATCCTCAGCCGGATCCCTTGAAGTATAAAAAAATCACATACAAAATATTTTTTACGTTGTTGATTTTTTATTCCTTTAATTTTTTTTAAAAACTTTTTTAACCAGAATTCCCAGGTTTTTCGGAGACAGTATATCAGAGACTGCTGGGTTGAAAATGTCTTTGCATCATGATGACATATCCAAACTTAGTCATGCACCTGTGTGGTATTCGTTTTCGTGACCTACGTCTTTCGGGTCAAAACCATTTACCAGGAATTCACTTCCGCCAATGACTACAAAAGTTTACATCCGATTTTTACGAAGCCGAATTCTAAGGGATGCGTGTAAATAAGGACCTTTTCACGTTTCATTTCCGAATTGTTAACATAATTGTCACATGGACAAAAACTAGCACATCATTGAGTTTTGTCATTTTTACCCAGGCTGCTTTTTTTTTCTTTGTGTGTGTTTTTTTTTTTTTTTTGTTTCTTTTCTTTTGATTTTCTTTTTTTTCCTTTTATTCTTTTTTTTTTTTTTTTTTAACGTGAAGTTGCAGATATCTTGTTCCACATACCATGATGATGCTCCCAGATCACAATAATGGACAGGATGTTAAGTTGCACATGTTATGCTTTGATATTTGCGACATACTTTCACGGGCCATTAACAGAAATATTTTACTAACACATGATCAGAAAAGCTTTTATCAAATAAGAAAACTGAGTTTTACGGAAAGTTCACAAAAAGTTACTTTTTTTAGATTTCCAATTTATCTTAAAATATAAAGATCAAGGTCATAAGGCCACTTGACAAAATAACCAATTTGGCATCTCTCCGATTTTTTGTTAACATTTAATCCATAAGGATATTTAGCTCCTAATATCCTTGCATCAAAATAGAAGCACAGACTCAATGTCAATTGCATAATACGTTATGAAAATTCTTTACATAGTTAAAACCTGGTGTGACAAACTTGTACAGAAATCCCCGTAACTCAAACAGCGTAAGTCCAATTTTCACAAAATTGAGTTATACGAATGGCTTGATTTTGTGCTCTTATTTTGCTTATGCACATTATGTACATCTTGTGCAGGTCAAGGTCACATGAGAATAAAAAAATGAGTGTAAAACCATCTATTCTAATGCTATACTACCTGATAATCGTTCAAGACGGTTCCCTACTGTAGTTAATTAATAAACGTCCGCTACTTATCCTTCTGTCAATACTGGTTCAAACTTTTGAAAGATGGGAGGGCGGAGTGCAAGAGGCCTTACATCAGCGGTTCCTGGTGATCGGAGGCAATCCTATTCATCCAAGCTGGTTTGCTTTCATACTTTTGACCGAACACAGACTGGTAGCCCAGCTGCTCTCTGATTGGCTACACGGACTTTCAGCCAATCAGAGAGAAGCTGGGCTGCCTGTCTGTGTTGGGTCAAAAATATGGCCGCATACAAAACTTGAACGGATGCGAGAAGCACTTGCGGAATAAAGGTTTGCCAGGTTTCACGATTTGTGGAAAAGAACACAGGATAAAAACGCGAGTGGATCAAATAATACGGTTTGATTGCCAATTGAGAACAGTTGTCATACGGCTAATGCCACGGGACCAACTTGGTTCACGATAGGATACCCGTTTGAATTTGGCGCTGGAGTCTGGACTGTCGGACGTTTTGCCCGAAATGGTTTTTGTCGGATATTTGGGACAATTATTGGCGTGTTGCCATGGATGTATGAGGATTTGAATGATTATCGCTGTGATATACCTGGAAAATTTAGTTGTGGAATGAACTGGTGAGTTGCAGCTTGTTGGTGTGTACAGAAACGGAAAAATCATGTCAAACGTGAAGCGGGATGGTGCAGATGTGAGCTTCGTTTCAAACCTTTCTCTGTAGGAGCTCCGTCTGACGACGTAGTGGTTTTAGGCCCACCACCCCAACTTAGCACGAATGATTGACTGCACTAATGAATACACAATACTTTATTGCAGAAAAGGCCCTATGTGGGCCATCGCAGTACATGTGTTTCAGGTTCACCCTCTCTACCAGCTCCCATCTCCGCCCACCCCACCCGCGTAGTATTAGCGCGAATACTTGACTACCTGAACGTTACAAGCGCCTGTGGCTAAGCACGACATGTCCAGACAATATTGGCAAGAAATGCACTGGAAATAATACAAATTGTATTGATCTACGTTACAGAAGTGATCCACAGTTAAGCATGAGAACTGTACATCAATAACCAATTGTATCGCAGTATGTTATTATTATTATTATTATTATTATTATTATTATTATTATTATTATAAATCCCCCGAGATAGAAAAAAAATTAAAAATACATCAAAATATGGATACAATACATCTACGAATAAATCAAATTATATACAAAATCTTTAAAACACAGTATAGCCAGTTCAGTGATGAAAAATCACCATGGTCTTAATAAAAGTTCAGCAAGTTGGTGTTCCATGGAGCCTCGATAGTTAAACTTGCAATGGTTGATAAGGTAGCTCTGCATGTCATTTAGGCCGCGTGCTAGACAGGAACAGATGCCTGCTTATTAGGTTTCGCAAACACACAATTGAGAGGAATATTGTAATTAATTAAACGGTTTGGCAAAGTCACAGGTAAAGCCGTCTTACTAGACGAAAAAAAAAATGACAACAGGTAAAAGAAGATAGTCCGCGTCGGTGAATCAACACTACTGATTGGGAACGCTAAGCTTTCAACATCATCTTTTACCGCGTCACAGATGGTTGGGATTTTCAAAACATTCAGAAACCGGCAATGATGGTGATGTTTTGTAAAAAACGAGTAAATTTTTCACAGTTGTACCTTGTGTTGACTCCAGAGGTGCCCAGTCACTCTTATGGAGGTTAATGCAGTCCATAACGTGAGTGAGACTAGGGAGTCGCATTGTCTTCCACAGACAGGATTTCACGTGCGAGTGGAGACCAGCGGACGACATGCCAATAGTCAAAAGATCACCCGCCTGACGGCGCTGCATCTAATGTTAGCATGTGAGGTGAACAATCCGTCACTGGAATATGTAACGCCCGGGACGTTCAATTATGTCTGGTTGCTAACTTAGACAGTTTGTCTTTCCAAGAAATGTTTTTTTCCTTTCTTTCTTCTTTACGACCAAATTTGTCCAGAGTTTTCCTCGGACACTATTTTTCCCAAAGCCACTACACTTGTCATGGTGACTGACCTACCGGTGAAATTGTGCACCTGGTTTGGAATAGTTATGATGTCTAAGATTATGCAAATTAGGGGCAATTAAATTTTTTAAAGGCTCCACATCGTCCAAACAATTGCGGATAGACACAAAACTTAAATTTGTATATATCGATTTGTGACACCTACCAACATAATGGACAGTACATGAAATTTGTAGAGTTTCAAATTATGCTAATTAGGGGTATTGATGTTTTGTAAAAAACGAGTAAATATTTTAGATTTGAATATCTCTAAAACTATTATAGATAGGAACGCGATTCCAACTTCTAATTATAAGTTTTGGGCAAAGCCGCATCCAATGAACCATGAACCAAGGTTGTAGAATTTTAATCTATGCAAATTAGGTAAATATTCAAAATTAAAATCTTATATAACTTAAAAACTAGTGTAATTAGAGGTGCCATTCCAACTTTAATTTATGGATTTGTGACATAGCTGCATCCAATTAACCATGATCAAAAATTGTACAATTTTAATTTTTGCAAAAAAAAGATGAATACACTAAAATTTAAAACTTGAATAACCAATACTATTGTGCATAGAGGTGCCATTACAACTAGAATTTGTAGGTATGTGACATAGCCTTATCCACTGAACCTTAAACAAAAGTTTTGGGCTTTTAATTTAAGCAAATTTAGGCAAATACACAAAATCAAAATGTTGAATGTCTTCAAAACTATTGCAGATAGTAGTTTCATTCACACATAACTTGATAAGTTCATGACACGGCCACATTCAATGAACCAAAAGCCAAAACTGTAGCATTGCAATTTATGCAAATTAGGTTAACACACATATTTTAGATTATGTTGAACAATGGCAAAGTGTAGCATTTCGAACTGTTCTCATTTTGAAGGCACCCAGACAGCTTTGCTGTGAAGCAAATCTTTCATAGTTCATCCACTGTTTCATTTGGATTTTCACATAAAGACTACGGAAGCTGAGAGGTGATGTTGCCGGGAGCAAAAATATGGGTATTACCAGTGACCGGACATCTTGATTTACTACGACGAGGTATTTTGATTGACTACGACCAAATTTTGAATATTGATTAACAGCTCAATTACTTTTGAGTATATAGAACATACTGTAATTTGCCGAAAATTGACGGGGTCATAGGGATTTAAAGCAGGCATCATCATCTATATTTCAAGCAACCTTATGAACACCAATGAAACATCAAACGAGTATTGTGCAGCATTGGGATGAAGGGAAACGTGGTCTGTTTATCACAACAGAAGCTTCAGATGTAGTGCAGCAGCATCTTTTATTAAATACAATGCCTTTTCATCATTATGTAGAGGTTGTGATCAGGGAACATTTATGTTCAGCTTAACTTTGAAAATTAAACTTAAAAAAACAGAGAGACTAGCCACGAAACTTCAACTTTACAGTCAAATTTAAATTTTGAGCTAAAGTTCGGACTGCTCCAAATACTCTTTCGTGGATACCATACCAGAGCTATGAGAGTTATCCTTTGAAACATTGGATCCTTCAGTTGCTCTTGTGCGCCGCGTCACATATATATCTAATTACTTTTGCCTGCTGAACACAACAAACCGGTTCCCTCCAAGCTACTTCCACTTCACTTAATTTTGCTATATTTTTATTGTTGTTGGTTTCACTAATGGCAAAAAAACTATGAAAATTAACAAAAGCACATAGGTTACACTGGCGCAAAGTGAAACAATATAATGAACATAGGTTTAATGTTAATTATAGTAGAAATGTTGAAAATAAAAGCTTTATTGGAAGGTCTGGAATGCAATACTCATGAGACAAAACATTTTGAACATACGGTTAACGTGAACTATGTCCAAAATTTTGAAATTAAAGCTCCATTTGAAGGCCTGAAATGCTGGAATTGTCACTATCTATACCTGAAAACTATAAGCCTGTTTCTTAGATCTCTTTTTGGCCCTTCACGACACAATAAAGTTATCCTTCCTTCTTTATTATCATCCTTCTCGAAGCTCATTCCAGACATAAAGATATACAGACATCTCAATATATATACTCATATGATTAAATGGCAAGGAGACATTCCGCCTTGAAGTTGGTCGTATACCAGAGCTTTGCAGTCAGGTGTCGCCCTGCATCTTCCTTGACACTCAATCTTGTATTTGACTGAATCAGTCACCCTTCCTTTTCCGTGCACTTCCTTTGCAATGTGACGGGAGGAGTCAAGAATAATCGCTGTCCCGAAACGCCAAGACACAACTTCCATATCCCCTGGAACGTTAAAAGTCATGTTATTGCAAGACGTGTAAAATTCGAGATATCGTAATTGGTATTTGAACGAATTTTAATTCCAGACACACGCCCAGACAGACTATCAGGAAAGAGTCGAGCGGGTTTTACAGCCTTATTGGCTGAGAGATGTCTGGTTCTATCTAGCAACATTAACGACATTCAGAAGCGTAGATATTTGCAAGTTCACGTACTCAAGTGAATGAAAATCCTAATTTAATGCTGCCTATCGGAGAAACGAAAAAAAAAACCCCAGAGTCTGATTCTACGGCAAATATATACCTCTCTCTCTCCACACACACATGCCCACATGTATACTATCAGGAGGAAATTTCCCTCAGAGTCAGAGTTAGAATTCATTTATTTGACAGAAAATACAGGAAAAATAAACATAAAAAACAGTATGTAATAAGTCAGTAAATATATGTTTCATGCATTTCGGCTACACATAACTTCTGATGTGTCCGCCCTCTGAAGGTCGGTTTTCTCTCTGCACATAGCCTTGCATGCAGGCCAACAGATGTCATCTCAGTATATTAAGAAAAACACACATATGTGTATGTAAATGGTTCTCAGGAGGAATCACTGACATTTTACCGGAAGGCGCTGTGCAGACATTCTAAACAACCGAAAAATATTTCCCAATGAGGATCATCCCAATTCTGAATCTCGTAGTTTGTCACGTCTCCATACACATTTCCCCTCGCAAGAGTTACATGTGAGTGCACGAGTGCACACACACAGACACACACACACACACACACACACACACACACACACACGATTTCGTCCAGAAAATAGTCATTTATATAATTTTTCTTGCCGAAGAAAGATCACTCTTTCATGTGACAATTTTGCATTAAAGGGTGACTTTATCAGAGCAAGCCACATTATATTACATATCATTAATATGTATCATATATCATACAGTCATGTCACATCGTGTCATATCGGATCAAATCATATACCATACCATACCATATCATATCATATCGTATCGTATCGCATCGTATCATATCATATCATATCATATCATATCATATCATATCACATCACATCATATCATATCACATCATATCATATCATATCATATCATATCGTTTATTATCATATCATATCATATCATATCATATATCTATCGTACTAGGTAAAGAAGATGAACGATTATGCATTACATTTATAAGAACTAGAATGGGAACTATGTTGTGTACCATTCAAAATGTCGAATTGGTAGAAGGTGTAACGTGCATCCTTTATCAAGCGGCTACTGGCATTTTCCTTTCGAACGTCACTTAGTAAACAAGTGCCCACAACCACCGTGGTATTCACACTTTTCTGCTGGAAATTGATCGATTTACAGCCAGCTGTCGATGTACAAAGATGTAGACATTTTTGCACTGGAAGTGCACCGAAAGATCCGATGGCATATCCACTTAAGTATACTCCAGGCGTTTGTGTCCATATGTAAACACCTGTTGTAAAAATATGTGTATAAGTTGCGGGAGTGATGATGATGATGATGATGATGATGATGATGATGATGATGATGATGATGACTGATAAGGTGATAGTTTGTATGAATGGTTGAAAGGAAACTATGTACTACCATTACTTCTTATAATAACCAAATAAAAGACGACTATTAAGTCCTTAATTGACTGAATGATTATACAAACACATTCAATGCAGACACATACAAAGAAAAAACAAAGAAATAAAAAACGAACAATTAATAAATGAATGAGAAACCAATAAAATTGAAAGAGAGACAACCAAACAAACAACTTTACAAATAACAAAACAGTTTCAATAAATGCATTTGGGAGTAACCCCACAACAGTGTTAGCGTGGTAAAATTCTTTTTTTGAGTTGGAAATTTGAGATAACCCTCTCATTAGTGTTATAATAATTTCCAGCAGTATATCAATTTGCAATCCCATATGTTACAAGCCTATTGGACGAGACAAGTTTTGAGGCCACAGTGCAGGCAACATATCAATCATTTTCTGATTATCCGTTGTTACATAACATCCAGTTCTGTCACAGCCGCCTTATCTGCACATGCTACGCCTTAACATCATAAAGTGAGATGTCAACCTTCCAACATCAAACAGTCCCACAAACCAAAAAAAAAAGCCAAATTTGCACAAAGTGAGACCCGACTTTTGTATTCAATTCTTATATCTTATTTTGCCACAAGAATTTCAAAGTTTGAATGAAAAATAAAAAAGTTGAATCCGTTTCAAACTGAAAACTTCGGAAAATTGTACGTTCAGTCTTCGCAAATGCTGTATAAACACAACGCAAGTGACAAAAATGACAATGGCAAAACACAATTCTCTATTTATGTAATTTTGAAAAACCATATTCTTTGTTGGGCTTATCTTTTGTTCATTGTGTTTTATGCCTTTTAAATTATGGCCTATTTTGTGGACACTTCTGCTTAGCAGAAGTATATCCTCAAGTATCTGCTTCAAGTGCAGGTTAATTTCGATCCAACGCGTTAGAAAATTTATAATAATAAATTAGGCGCTAACTTACTTTTTTGTTGAAGTCGCTCCACGTTGGACAGACTCGTGAAGACCATCCATGCTGTGATAAGTTTATAGGGCATCAAGCACATTCGCCAGGGAACCTGCAGGGAGTTTGATTCTACCGACTTCGTAGGGCAATGCCGCAGCGCGGCACTTTAGGCCCCGCGAATAAATTACTTGTTTATCATCACCGCCGCCCCTATATTTTTTATTGCATACTCTATTTTCCTTAAAATTACACAAGTTTCAAGCTTTGGGGAACAAGGTCGATGTTCAATTAGTTCCGGTTTAAGTAAATTCATATTTTATGGCTACTCCGCTGCCGGAAGTGTTAGCGTAGCAGACTCCCAAGCTGCAGACAAGCGATGATTTTCGTTATATATAGGTATACATTTGTGTCAAGATCCAGTGCAGCAAAAACACGCCCCCCGCCAAAACATAGACTAACATTTGTTTCCAAAACTTTATCAGCCTCTCTTTGGACTTTGAACTCGATCTCATGATGTGACCTTCACCTTTCTTTGTGCCTATTTACTCTTTGATACAACCTGGATGAGCCACACACGTCTGTCTACCCATACCCATCATATCTCTACGAGAAAAATTGCCTCCCTCCTTTTAAATTTCTGCAGTTCCTTTTTATGAGCTTCAAGGGGGAGAGTGTCATTCCTGATAAAATGCCTATTGTTTATACATGTATGTATGAGCCATATTTCAAGTGGAGGTATTTCAAGAAGTATTTCAGCCCGATATTTGAGATTTTCAATAATGTTATAACTTAGTTAGGTGCTGTCAGAATTAATCCTTAATTTGACGATCACTTGTTAAGATTTAACATCTATAGGTGAAGTAAGGCATTTTTGTAAGTTTTGGTAAGAGGCAGGCAGTTTAACCCTTTCCCCCTTGAATTAAGACTGAGTCAACAGCTTTCCTCTGCATGGGTCGGGTGTGCCCAACCAAGGCCGAGGAAAGCTGTTGACCTGGGTCATGGTGTCTTGACAGGTCTCATCTGCAATTTTCAGGCAAATTGTTTTTCATTGCTGTTGAAATCAGTTGAAAGCACTGAAGCAGACGACATTTGACCACCAGCCGGTTTGGCCGGTTTAAGGGGGAAAGGGTTAAGTAGAAAAGTTCAAGTAAAAGAATTGTTGGGAAATATTTCTAGCTTATGGAACGTGTAGCATAGTTGAAGTGAAGGAGAGTATATTCAGAGATTGGGGAAAGTAAATGATTAAAAATGTTGTTAAATTTGGTACATGTTTGGCTGTTGAAGTGTGTAAGTAAAAACACGTACAGAGAATGTAAATGTTAGGAAACAATGTTAGTTTTGTTCCGTACCGCACTGTGACAGTTGAAGGGAGACAACTGCCGCATTGAGGAAAGTAACTATTACTGTTAGGGAATATTGTTAATTTTCGTGCATGTTTGGCTGTTCAAGTGATTAAGTAAAAGCACGTACAGAGAATATAAATGTCAGGAAACAATGTTAGTTTTGGTTCGTATTGCACAGTTGAAGTGAAACAATTGCCGCACTGAGGAAAGTAACTGTTACTGTTTGGAAATAGTGTTAATTTTGGAACATGTCTGACAGTTTTAGTGATTAGGTAAAGACACCGAGAAAGTAAATTTTCGGAAACATTGTTAGTTTAGGTTCGTGTCATACAGTTTATGTGAAACAGTTACGGCATTGTGGAAGGTAACAAGCATACGAAGTACCATAAAGGCCTAGATGGAGCTGAAATTGGACAAGACCAAGGCTCTTCATCAAACATTTGAATAAATCATGGGTTGAAAATAAAAATAAAATACTCCCTCCCGCCCCACAATTTAAACCAAAAAATAAGCGAGGATAAACAACTATTTATTTTATGGGGCCTTGTGAATCAAGTTTTGGAGTTGTGGAATAATGGGAATGTTATGTCTGAGATCAAATATTTTGTAGTGTTTCGTGGTGGTATTGACAGACGAGTTATGAACACGTTTCTCCAACCTTTATTTGCTGTGTTCACATTTTAACAAATAAATATTGTTTGAATAGCTATCAGTGCTTTCTTTAGAATATTACAAAATAAAATTCACACTCCACGCATCAAGTAGACTAAATAAAACGTAATTAATATAAAACCCCTTGTGTTACGAACTTTGTTCGCTCTCGCCGTCTGTGTTTATTGGAGGAGTACCCTTAACTCCACCTTGATCAATTAGTTTAATAGCTGTATCAGATGCATAACCCGTAGATACTTATTTCAGACCAAGTAATCAGTTTGTGCGCGGAGGAAAGCTGTTGACCTTGACGATTTATTATTTCTGGAAATGTCCAGGTCTTTGCATAAGGAATGCGAAGGTGGAATTGTTTTAATAATTCAGAAAAGTTCGACCATTGCTGTAACCAGCACCCAAATGCTTAATACACACCGTAAGTGACTGTGTTATAGTCATCGGACTTGTCCATAAACCTGAACGATCGAAGTTGAGAGCAAATTTGAAGGACGCCAGGTATGCCTGGCACATGGAAATATGATTGTGTTACTTGTTTTATGTAACCCACAGACTCGTACAAATGTCACGTTAGAGAGCGAAGCAGTCCTTGGTTTTCATGTGTTATATCAACAATCTTTTGTGACAGCTATGCCACGGTTGCAGTGTATTGCAAAGTGTTGTCGTTCCCATGCAAAATGTGGTCACACGGCCGTCAATAGTTATGGTGCATTGAACCTGAGTGTTTTATTTGCATCTGGCCCGTACTGCCTTCCCGGTGTGCAAATCAAATCACTCAACGTCTACTATGCGACGTTCATTTGGAAGTATTGGAAAAATATTCAGATTACATTCAGATTTGAGGGGAGGGCGGACTGAGAGGAGCGACAATGGAACATGGTCTCTCTCATTATTATTATTATTATTATTATTATTATTATTATTATTATTATTATTATTATTATTATTATTATTATTATTTGAGACACAGTGTGATTCAGAATATTGAGCAGTTAACGTAGTACAAATTGTATAAGTTTGAAGACCGAATTGAGTTACATTCCTTCAAGCGCACTTGTAAATCTACACCATCGACTGAAAAAAACAACTAAATTTACTTTATATAATAAGCGGTGTGTAATTTATATATATATATATATATATATATATATATATATATATATATATATATATATATATATATATATATATATATATATATATATATATATATATATATATGGGGGATCTTTGTCAAAGCAGAAGGCGATGATCATGCGGGAGAATGGGTGGTGTGTCAGCCAAATGGCACCCTCTTCTAAGTTTAGTACAACTTCCGCGCCACAAGATGTCACCCGTCGTAAAACGACCCGGTGAAGGTTAAAATGGTGGCAATGGTGCTTCTTGGCGTGGAAACTTCTATTGTAGTCTCGTGCGACATCCATTACGGGTGGATCTCCGGCTTGTCCAATCATGTCAAGTACACCATTTGCAACATCTCATCATAATAGATATTGCTGGTCAGAAAGTAACGGCCATTGAAATCGTGTTAAACAGGTAATGCCTTTAAAGGGGTATGATATTCCATTCCCTCTCACGGATGCATATGTCTTATTTCGTCGCGTAGTTGTACAAGGTTATCCTACAAAGTACAAAAGAACATCTTGTGACAAGGTCTTTACCAGAAACATAGATTAATTTTGTTTTTTTGTTTTTTGTTTGTTTGTTTTGTTTTTGTGTGATTCTCACTAAAATTGTGTTTGATCTAGCCATCCAAACAAGATATTTGTTGGATGAGTAGATGATTTTTCATTCAGCTGTATTCTGATTTGGGAAGGCTGGCTAATGCACCTCCGTGGCAAAAGAGGCTGCAAGGACACTTTTTGTATATAAGTGCATTGAGCATGAGCATTTGGCGTTGCGATTTTTTTTCTCGCATGCGCCAGATTTTATGCCAGCACGTTTGAGCATGCTTAAAAATAATGCTAGTATGGGGGGGGGGGGTTGAACCTATGTGTGGGCTGTACTGTGATAAGCCTAGACTTACTGTCAACATGCTCGGTACAGAGTGAATCCATGCTGAGCCAGCCGATCAGCATCCAGAAAAATCGAATATGTCGGACACAGAGATAACCTATGCATCTTTCATGGCTCAGTCTTTTATGTTTGTGTATAATCTGTAAATTTGTACAAAGCATCATGACATAATTCCCCACACACCAACAGAGAAATACACGCAAAAATGCTGTTGTCAGGCAAGTCACCTTACACAAGCACCCCGTCCCCCTAAAAAACCCCTGCATGTCTGCACATCGGTAGGTGTAGGTGTTATAGCACCTCTTGATTACACTATAACTCAATAAAACCATGCATTATCCCATCTTACCCCCTACCCAACCCCACACATACATTGGTTCCCTGCCTGGAGAGACCACCTTCCTTGAAAGACCACATTTTCAACATACTTTACTTAGCACTTTCCTAGTTATTTATACCTCCTATGAAAGACCACCTGTCTTGAAACACCATAATTTGGTCGTCCCTAGGGATCGTCTTGCGAGAGAGGGTTTACTGTAAAAGATTTCAAACAAAGTTAAAATGATAACCCAATCAGGGATGACAGACACTTATGAATAAAAAAGATCGGACACTGAGTGAATAGTGATCCCTAGCTGTGCGAGTCATTCATAAATAAAACAAAAAATTCTACCACTAAGTTTTATCTATAGAAGCATAATGATATACATCTATCTGTGTTCTGATCGTCGACATGGTAACTACATTTCCTGGTCACAGAATTAACAGAGTCAAATTCAATGTCCGGCTTCAGGATGACGTCACAGCTGCACACAGTTGAGACGTACCTAGGTGAAAACATCACATGCTCTCCATTCATTACATGATAAACTTTCAATTTTTAAATCTCCAATATGGAAACAATTGCGGTTATGATGATTTCAAATTTTGGACATTCAGAAAAGAACACCCAATGTATTTAACTATGTAATTTTTTAGTATATTATATCAAACAAGGTTGGTATTTGAGAGTGTTTTGCTTTCTGACAAGGTTTACAAAGAAAATCTCGGTTACCAGAGTATGCTTCACCTGCCTTTGTGTGGCTGCAGGTCTGTTGTTCACACCTTTTGATTGGCTGATCAGAGAAAGTGCCAGGATGGTGACGCAAAAATGGGTCACCAAAAATGTATTTTATTTCATTTTGGCAGCAAGTGAATTATCATATTCAGCCCTTCCTGTATATCTCGTTTCAGTGTTAAACTAAGCAAATACTTGAGTTGTTGTAGTGCATCTTTCCGCCCACACCACTTTAAATAATGTCCTCACGCTTGAGACATTACACTATCAGTGGGCCCACATGCGAGGTTTTGGGTCAATCTAGTCTTAGAAGCTCTCTGAGGTCTTGGCTAGTCATCACTTGGTTTAAATTAATTTTGTTTCTTGAAAGAAAAATATGATTGGTGAGCATGCTAAGCCTATACATGAACCCCTCTCGTGGAGAAAAAAAAAGAATGTAAAACTACTGGACGTGTTACAGGACAATACATGAACAAAAACAGACATCTAGAAGATTCACATCACATTTTACAACACAGACAGTAAAATCACACTAGGGTTTCGTGGTTCCCTACCATGGGAAAATAAATATAACACTTGCTATGGAAATCGTTTTGTTCCTTCTATGTACTTAATAACAACATGGTAAATTGCAAGTTTAGTAGACATATTGCAGTTTTCTGGTCCGTGTAGCAAGGTTTTAACTGCGAAACAGGCATGAAGTATCACTGTGTTATGTAAAGAATTTCGTTGTACAATATACTGTGGACGCTCAAAAAAAAAGTAGTAAAAACTATCTTCGCTTCCTGTGCCATAATAACATTGTGGTGTTGAAACTACACCCATTTCAAACAAATCAGCATCGAGGGAACAAGATCCCATGCGCAACTGATCAAGCACTATGCTTTCTGACTTTTTCTTCAATGTTTTGTGGCAATTTTTCTAGAATTCCAGGTAAAAAAAAATACAGTTCTTGGTGGAGGCTTTTAAAATGGAGGGGATGACGAGGAATGTGCCGATGTCGGGTGTTCTGCGTATGGGTAATTAGTGAGGGAGCAAACATATTATCAAAATATCAAGGCAACTGATTTTGGTTATATCTATGGTAGAATCAGAATCATTTTTATTTGACATATAGATAACAAATTGTACAAGAATATATGCAACAAAATAGATATGACATTGTTTTGAAACAATCTACGCAGAACAAAATATGTCAAGAGACCTCGGCTAAGGATATTTTAATATCCGCTCTCGCTGAGGCCACCTACAAAGGAGAGATGACCTTTTTCACCGATTTTACATTGCAGATCCAAAACACTAATGCTGAGAAAAGAAAATACAATAATGAGATTTTAACTTATTTCCAGTGGAACAATATCTTCATGAATGTTGCATACATAACAGTTAGGTATAGTACACTCACATTGATATTTACTCACAAAATATGACTTACTGTATTTTCAAAAGCCAAGGTATGAATGTGTTAGAATTTTGTCTTTAATGCAAGGAGGAATATTTTGGAGTAAATGAGGAATGTAGTAGCGAATACAATTTTTCAATGTTGCTTTTTTAGGTGCAGGGATAATAGGCCTTCCTCTAGAACGTGTAAAATGAGGGTGTGATACAAGAGTAAATTCAAACATATTTTCAAAATAACTTGGAACTTCACATTTAGTGTAACGGTAATAAAACTTCAGTGCCTTTAACTGCAGAATTTCATGTACTTTTAAAACATTCAGCTGCTTAAATAAGGGATCTGTATGGGCATTATACCCAGCATTACATATGAGACGTATCACTTTCTATGGCAACATGAAAATTCGATCAAAAGAATAACCCCATACAAGAATAAAATAATTTAGCAAGCAAGAATAGAATAGTTAAGATGTGGCAGGAACAAAGAATTATAAATGAGCAAGAGACCTGAAGTGGGGGAATAATTGTGAAGTCTTTTTAGCGTACCTATTATACGAGAGTGTTTACTTGATATTTTATTAATATGGGCTTTCCAGTTAAGGTTTTCATGTATCATGAGTCCCAGGAAGTCAAATTCGGTTGTTCTTTCTATGGGAATGTTATTATTCGATAGATTAATGCTTAAATTAAGTTTTATGTTGTGGAAAATGAAAGATCATGTATCTGGTTTTGGAAACATTTAAGGATAGTTTGTTTGCTACAAGCCAGCTGTTCACTTTGTCTGACTCGAAATTAATATTTGCTGAGAGATTCTCAAATTAGATCCACTGTTGAAATGAAAGGAGCATAGAGAGTTTATGAGGGTTGTGTCATCGGTTGAAGGGAATAGCAGTAAATTTTGAGGAGGCCAGATAGATATCATTTATATATATATATATATATATATATATATATATATATATATATATATATATATATATATATATATATATATATATATATATATATATATATATATATATATATAATGAAAACAGGGGGACTTAAAAAATTGAACCCTGTAGTACACCTGTAGCAATAGGTAATGATTCAGATTGCACGCCATCATACTCGACAAATTGAAGTCTATTAGTCAAGTAACTTAAACCAACTTAAATCAGTGCCACGTATTCCATAGTAGCTTAATTTATGGAGAAGAGTGCCATGATCCAAGGTATCAAGTGCCTTTGACAGGTCAAGATAGATGCTTATAGGTATTTTTCCCGAATCAAGAAATTGGTAGGTTCTAGTGCAGCTGTTTCTGTACAGTGTAACTGTTTGAAACCATGTTGACTGTTATAAAACAAATTGTTTGAAGTGAAAAAAAAATCATATAATGGACGATAGAAAACTTTTTCAAAGACTTTTGAGAGCGCGGGAAGGAGTGAGATTGGTCTATAATTATCAAAACTGGCATTATACCTTTTTTATACACAGGTATCACTTTTGCCAACTTTAACTTATCAGGGAAAATGCCAGTGACTAACGACTGGTTAATGATTAGCGTCAGATGTTGAACTAAAGTATTAATGATGCCTTTGAGAAGTTTCATAGATAATAAATCGTGGCCGGAGCTTGTTTTAGGCTTCAACTTATGGAAAATCGTTGGAACATCATTAAAAGACACTGAAGAAAAGAGCAACACGCTGTCATGTTGATTGGTAAGATAAGTAGTAAAGGCTGGTACATTAGTTGAATTTAGTTTAGACGCTAATTTTTTGCCAAATTCTGTAAAAAAAAATCATTGAAAGGTTTAGCTATTTCACCTTTGTTTGATGTTTGTGTGCCATCCACTTTGAAAAACTGAGAATTGACCTGATAGAATCCCAAGTCTTCCTAGTGTCTTTTTTGAATTTATCAAATTGGTAATTGTTCTAGTTTTGCTTACATTGACGAATAGTTTTATCCAGGATGCACTTGTAAGTCTTTATGTTCAGTTTGATAACTTGATATTGATAGGATTCAGGATTAGTACACTTTAATTCGCAGTATAAATTATCTTTATATTTTATGGATCGCAGAATACCATTCGTCACCCAAGGTGAGAGTTTATGTTTATATTTGTTAAATTTTACAGTTTTCATAGGCAAATGCTTCTCCTTGGCATGCTGTATGATGCCAACAAACTTATCATAATTTATATTTGGATTTGAATTTGGATCTTGGATAAAAGAATCCATTATATTAGTGTCATTTATTTCATTATAAAAATCCTGTACAGACTCAGCGTCACGCTTGTGAACTTGCACATATTTGGGAGGGCCTTGTGAATTTGTTTTCTGATTCAGGCAGACAAAATAAGGAAGGTGATCCGATAAATAAGTAAAAATGATGCCGGGCTGGCATGACTTTGTAGCATGGAAGAGATTACAGAAAGTATTATTAATTATTGTTGCACGTTTCTCAGCGAAACGAGTTGGTAAGGTAATTTGGGGTCGAAAATCGGTATTGAGCATTAAGTCTAGAAAATGTATTTTCCCCTTATATTTGTTTTAAGCATGTCAATATTGCAGTCACCTACAATCATTTTGTCGGACCGTTCATTAGATAGAGTTGATAATATAGGTACCATGTCATTAATGAAAAATTCAATATTCTCATTTCTGTCTCTTGGAGGTCGGTATACATTACACAAGGTGACTTTTTGTTTTAACCCATCACCAGTTATATCTTTAAATTGGCCTTCCCATAATCTGTTAGGAGAATACGAGTCTCAAACGACAAACTGAAATTGTGTATGTAGATATATTAAGCAGCCTCCATGAGAGCTGCAGGTCGCGGGTAAATGAATAGATGTATAATTATTCAGATCAAATTGTGACATGTCACAATTCTCGACGTCAACCCAAGTTTCCTGGAGACAAATGGCACTGAATTCAAAATGATTTTTGGATAACCCATCCAGTAAAATTTTAAGTTGGTCAAATTTACTGTTTAAACATTGAATATTTAGGCCTAAAACAGACAATTTTTGAGAAAAGGATGTTATGAAATTTATTAGATTACTGGTGTCAACATAGGGGAGTTGGATGCAATAGATAGTGCATTGTCCAAATCATCAACATTATGTAATAATTCATCGAGATTTTTAGAGATGCCACCAAAATGTTTAAGTACATTATGGACTAAGACCTCGCAACCCATGAGATTTAAATGTGAACAAGATTTTCAAAAAGCACCATACATAGCAAAATCGGAAGTCTGACAATGTAACAATTCACTGACCTCATATTTGTTAGAACCTGAAATTTGCACTTGAATACAGAACAGTGTAACAGGGAGTAAAGTTATGGCAGAGAGAACGTGTAGACTTATACACGTCTGTGCCACAATACAAAAATAGAAACAAAAGAAAAAGTATATGTAATATGTGGTAACAGCGGGTCACACAAATAGGAGAGGATGGTAATCAAGGCAGACTAGATTAATAATGTAGCTCTGGAAAAAACAAAGACAAAAAAAAACCCAAAAACAAAAACAAAAACAAAAACAAAAAAAAAAAAAAAACCAAAATAAACAAAACAAAAAAATCTTCATTAGCGCGCGTCAATCACTTTCACAGCATGCGCCCTGTTCACGGGGCTGGAGCGTAAAACGTCTGGTCTTGATTAGGGCCCTCTGATTTTATCAGTGACCTTCGTTAGGGGTCTCAGAAAAAATTATGGACCTTCGTTAGGGAAATCTTGGGAAAATTGATACCTTTGTTAGGGAAAGTACCGGCGAAAAGGCACCCTTCAGAGTGGCACATCCCCGTTACGCTCGGTATAGGGAGTAGCCCCCCCCCCGCCCCCCCGGTATAGCAGTACCAGACATATTCCAATCATGGACAGATAATGACGTATACAAAAACTTTATTTTTCAAATATTCTGTGTGGGGATTCATGTATTACTGCAAACTCATGCAGATTTTGCTGGGTTCTATATGTGTCATGTAACATAATAAACCCATCTGTGTCTAGGATTATACACGAATAGTAACAATGTTAAAAGTAACTGAGGTATAAAGGATACTTCTCCTTAGTTTGTTGATACTGCCCCACGGTAAAGAAAACAGTGTGATAACGAGTAAGGACAGATATCATTTTCATAGATGGGAAAAAGAAGAGGACCTTGAGGCACACCAGCTCAAGTAGCCCCAGCTAGACGATTCCCCACTTATTGCCAACCTTTGCTTTCGACTTGTAAAGTAATTTTTAAACCACCCCTGGAGCTCCCCAGTAATTCCAGAATTGGCCAGTTTATGTTCTAATGCTGGGTATAAACTCGATCGAAAGCCTTTGTTATATCACAGAAGACGACTAATTTCTTTCTCCTCGCCTATAGCCTTACAAAACTGGTGGTAAAGGCAAATCCACTGATTTACTGTTCCGTCATTTGGAGTGAAGCCGGATTGTCTATCTGTGATTACTAAATTATCCTTACAAAAATTGAATCAGTGCTTAAAGATGGCCCTTTCCATTACTTTCCCTGCACAACTTAGGAGTGACATGGGTCTATAGCTGTTACAGTCATTAGCATTCCCACTCTTGTAAATAGGAGTCACATTTGCCTTTTCCCACTCAGAGGAAAATTTTGTGTCGAAAGGGATAAATTGATAACCCTGCATAGGGATGGAGTAATAATTGGAGCAGTTTCTTTAAGCATTTTTGCGCTCAAACCATCTGGACCACTTGCTTTGCTTGTATCTAGACTTTGGAAAATGACTGATACAAGACTTCCATCATTTTGTAAGCTACTTAGCGTAGCGTCGGGGATTGTAGGATTTGGAGATGAATAATTTGAAGAGTTGACATGTGCATTTGCTAAAAAAATGCAGCTGAGTATCTTAGCCTTTGATAAATTGTCCGAATATGAAGCACCATTTTGCTCTATAACTCAGATGAGAGATACATGGTTTCCTTTCATGAAGAACTTAAAATTTTTCCACCAACCTCTTTTGGAAGACGTACCACTGTTGATTTCATTGCGTCGGCGGTCATAGTAACTATGGTCTGCTGCTCTTAATTTATTAATATAATCATTTCTTAACTGTCTATAAAAACACCATGTATTGGCATTGTTGAACTTTTTCGATCTGATGCACGCAAAAAAAATCCTTTTTTGTTGACGTAATCTAGAGGTATAACACGGAGCATCATGCTACCTTATAGTTACTGTCTTATAAGGACTAGTTTCCGTCGCAACATCTAAAAATGTACTGATCCAGAGACGACAAGATATGTCCACATCATCAGTAACGAAACAGTCGTTCCAGTTAATTTTATTCAATTCTGTTCGGAAATCATCAAAGTTTGTCTTTGTATAATTCCAAACTAATTTATCAAAAGGCTGATCTTTCTTCATGCAAAAAGAAAAGCTGGCAGCAACAGTGCAGTGATCACAATTAGCATTCGGGGCGGATACAGACATACTGTTGGCATAATTAGGGATATTTGTTATCACTTGTTCGAGGCACGATGGCGGCGTTTCCATGATGTGGGTAGAATCAACAACATAAGAGGTAAGGCAGGTGGGCGCACTGAAATCTAATAGTTTTTTTTCCTTGATAAGCTTTTCGATCTGCATTTAGATCCCCAACAATAATTGACGAATTTGCCCGTATGTGCTCCCAGAGAGAGAGAGAGAGGGAGGGGGAGGGGCACTGGTAGAGACACCATGCGGTCGGGGACCGCATTCCCTATCTATTCCATGCCAAATGCGTGAAAGTTGGGAAAGTTGCATCCCTTTTTTTTTTCCACTTCAAAGCTAAACAATCGGTCAGAAAAGCTAACCCTTCGAGAGCATATATATTAAAGTCATTTAATATTTTATTTCTATGGTGTTTGTATGCTCTCTGTTGAGCTACAGTCCATCTCCAAATGCTATCAACAGAGCGTTTTAGATGGGCAACTCTGCAGCTTACGCCTCTTCGCATCCCAGCATCCTGTGCGGTGGAAGTCACTTTCACACCAAATACACATGTGCAAGGCTATCTGGGGTTATTGTCTATGCCATATTGCTTGTGTATGGTCACGTGGGCACTCCCGATGCCAAACCGAGGCTCTGGTAAAAGTCCCGAAGACAAAGTTGAACCAGAAACACGCATGTGGGCCCGACTGAATGTCAATAAATATGGACAAAGCGAAATTCCTCGTCTTTGGCTCAAAACATAAAATTAATAGCAAAACATGTAATCATCATCCCAGAAACAATACCGTCAAGGAAACCACTATGTTTACCTACATAGGAGTGTAATTGAAAGGATATTTGTCTGCTTTCCAAATCCTTCCAAATATCGCTGCAAAACGGAGCCCAAGACTAAAATTCTTATACAGACAGGCAGAAATTCTCAACAAAGACTCTTAAAAATCCTGCGGCACAGTCTTATTTAGCCAGGCTCAAGTTTGATCCATGTCATTTCATCCTGGTACCATGCAGTTCCCAATCCATAATAAGAGACCACAAACTAGTCATGTTGATGCATATTTAAAGATGGGGTCCAATGTGTCATGTTGATCCAAACGAATTTGTCTCAGAAGGCCTGCTAACTGTTTTGGTGTCAAGTTTGACTGAAGTCTAAGTAGTTAAAAAGGACGGCTCTAAATAACATATATAAAAAAGTTGTTTGGCTCATGTACCTCGTAAAAAGACTTTTCATTTGAGTACCACCATGACTGTAGTTATATAGAACACAAAAGTGCAAGTCAGCAGCTTTGCTCGGTGGGTCTCGGGCTTAACCCTTTCCCCCTCAAACCGGTCAAAACCGGCTGGTGTTCAAATGTCGTCTGCTTCAGCGTTTTCAACTGATTTCAACAGCAATGAAAAACAATTTGACTGAGCATTGAAGATGAGACCTGTCAAGACATGACCCAGGTCAACAGCTTTCCTCGGCATGGGTGTGCCCAACCCATGCCAAGGAAAGCTGTCGACCCAGTCTTAATTTAAGGGGGGAAGGGTTAATCACACAATTAAAGTGCGCTGGGAAAAGCTGTCAACGCCGTCTAAAAGGTGACACTGAATGAGTCAAATGAGGACAGCCACGCAATGAACTGAGCTTAAACCACATGTGTGGGCATATAGTTCCAGTCCCATTGATATGCCGGGATCTTGCGCAGAATGTCACACACGCACACACACAAGGCCATTATTCGATACCAATCAGAGTTCTGGTCACTTCTATGATCCCCCTACAAACAGCATACAATTTAACTCTTCTACCTTCAAAGGCATTCAATTTTGAAACTTCTTCGAAACATCAAAAATCTGTCACACTTCAATTTTAAAGAAGTAGGTAAGTAAGTAAGTAGATAGATAGATAGATAGATAGATAGATAGATAGATAGATAGATAGATAGATTGATAGATAGATAGATAGATAGATAGATAGATAGATAAATACATAAATAAATAAATAATGAATAAACACCTGCTGCAGACACACCCCACACCCCCCTCTTGTATCACTTACATTAGACAGTCATCCCTTCAGCCTGTGAGACCCTGGCATACGATCATGGTTACTTTTCAGCGATTCTGCATCTATATAATTTCAGTATAGTTTATCATACATTGCAGTACCGTGTTTCAGATGTATTTCTTTTTTTTTCACAAATATATTAACATGTAAAATTGCTTTTGTTATAATTTATATCTGCTTATTTTATGCTCTCAAAATTTATTTAACTTCTTGCTATAACGTTTTTACACAAAGTAGTTTGCCCCTTTGGCAATTAATCTAGTGTTTTTAAGGCTACGTCTGGAACAAAATCTTGATGGGCTACCTTTGCAACCCCGTTTTACTTATTTTAATGTATAATAACATATTATCACGTGGCAGAGGAACTTGTATCCGCTAATCCGTGATCTCAACGGAGACAGACCACTGGGAAATGGCAGCTGAAATGTGGATTAAATCCGTGACATGGAATCTCAGCAGATACATGGAATCTCTTTCCATATTGGTGCTGATCATAAGGTTGGAGAAGGGATAATCTGATCAAGGTATAAAAATGGTGGGGGTCACGAGACGAGTGATCATTGTAGAGAATAAAAATTCTGCACACATAATATTATTACCTTTTTTCTCGCATTTCATACCATGTTACACGGAACAGGTCATTTCATTAATCAGGGTGTGAAATAATTTTGCATTGTCCTATTTTAATACCTGTTATTACATGTAATAGGTTTGAATAGCTGCACGACCCTTCTCCGTACAACACAATTGATTTAATTCGTTTAGTGCCAATCACGAATAAAGTTGATCTACCCAAGTTAGAATAGGCTGAATTATTATCAGGATCCCAGATTCATATTCCTCATAAAAATACCTTTGGTCCAATGCCAGTATGCCTATAGTCACAGAGAGGACACCCCAGGTCAACAGCTTTTCTCGGCGCGCATTGCGGCCAATGCGCGCTGAGTCGGTGACTCAGTCCAAAATCTGACACTGAAAGATTTAAGAAAGAGTGGCTTGAAATCACTGCACATTTATGTTTTTTTTTCTTTTGCCAACTACACGTTCCAAACGTCCCCCAAACAACATAAATTCAATTTTTCTTAAGAAAAAGCAAGCCAAATTCGACTCCTCAGGGCATGTCACTTATGTTGCATGAATAAATATATAACATCCCTGACTTGAGACACATGTCAGCCTGTAAAGATCACTGATCAGTGGTTTAAATCGATTCTCTCGCCTTTGAAATAGAATGCTGATTACAACAGAAAATTGATAGGCCTAAATGCCGAAACTTGCAACATATTTTTTACCAAAGGGTCAACTGTCTTTCTGCACGCTCAGCTTAGGAAAGGGTAACAAAAAGAACATTTACTCAAGCTTTTAGAATGAGCGCAATAGCGAATTGAACTTTGCCTTCGAATGGTTTTGCCTGCTTCTAGCAGGTTGCATCCATTTCATGTTACATAAATTGATGCCCTATGCAGAATTTTCCAGACTACATTACAATAATGTTCGTATTTTTTTATATTATTATTATTGTTATTATTATTATTATTATTATTATTATTATTATTATTATTATTATTATTATTATTATTATTATTATTATTATTACCGTAAATTCTCTGATAGAAGCCGCACCCTAATTGAAGACGCACCCTGACTTTGAGTCCTTCCCCGGGGAAGATTTTTCGCCATTTCCAATTCACGAAAAACCCTATTAGAAGCCGCACCCTAACTTCAAAATGCTTTAAATCGACATTATGACATTATGACCCTTTTTTAATGTGATAATTACGATGCCTTTACATGCAGTTTTAAATATGACCTATTTTAATAAAGTATGTATCACAGGTGCTTGGTGTTTTGTCTATGATGGGCCTATTTGTTATAACCATGACGTTGTCAATTATACTAGGTTTCTCGGCAGAAAACTCCTAATACAAGCCGCTCCCTGACTTTATGATACTGAATTTGTGTTCTTGAAAATGCTTACTCTAATTGAAGACGCGGCTTGTAATAGAGAATTTACGGTATTATTAGTTTGAAAACACCGAAAACAGAGTGCCATAAACACCAGGTGGCAGTGATGTTCCCGAGAGCGCTCAAGTCATCATTATTCACACCTTTACGGAACGGAATGGCTTGTGTCTCGCACGGAGTGACTCATTTATGATAAATTATTATTATTATTATTATTATTATTATTATTATTATTATTATTATTATTATTATTATTATTATTATTATTATTATTTTTAATTTTATTGTCATCCTCATCATCATTATTGTCAAATGAAATAAACAAAATGAATCTTCAGGGGGTTTAAATTCTGTTTTGTATTTTTGTGGGGACGATCACATTTTCCATTAGAACATTACATTCCTGTACGCTGACTGGAAAGAAATTTCTTGACACGTAAATCACCACTCAATGATCATAAGTTCCACAAGTTCTTATCGCCAAAACAATGTTGGCCAACGTCCACGGTGAATGATAAAAGGCGCATGCAATTAGCTCATCAGTGAAACTGAATAAAAGAGCGGAAAAAATGACACAACGATATTTATTTGCCTCGCACATTTTCTGTTCCTGTTTACTGGAAGACATACGGTCAGTGCAGCTGGCAACTTGAGTGTCTCTCACACAGCTGTTCTCATTTCAATGTTCCGCGAACAGCTGTTGTCGACAGCCGCCGCTCTCTCCAGATATACTGCCCCAGGGCGTAGGACCATTTCACCATTCTAATTATTTCATTGTCTGCCGTTTGACATTCTAAATAGAACTATGTTTACTTAGATTTCATATTAGCTATAACGTCGTCACATCGACCATATTTCAAAGTGCATCGAAAATGTATGAGACAAGTTGTGTGACTTTGGGCTGACTTCATTGTGCAGGAACGAGGTTGTGTGGATAAACTGTGACGTGAATGGCCGAGTGACGGCGGTGTGTTTGCTGTCGCTAAAGGTATGTGCAGCACGGGATAGCATCATGTGTTCACGTGTTTTATATTACAAAAATCAGTATCGGTCTCACCGTTTCTGTCAAATTGATAGAATCACTGCAGCGTTATACGGAATTTACAGTATGCAGTGCTCTACATTAGAAGGCAACTTTGTGTTTCAACCACGCAAACAGTCTGGTCTAATTTTCAATAGAAGTGTAAAAACTAAAATACGTTTACTGAATGGTGAAGTAGAAGGCCGTGGTACAGTGCAAGACTTACTTTTCTTATCAATTTCAACACAGTGGGGTACAATTAAAATGACAAAGGGCATACGTTTCTGGTGTAAGAAAAATGGCCAGCAAGTGACATCGGAATACTTGAAATTCACAAATACTCTGCACGCAAAATTCTCACGCATTTTTTTTTTTTTTTGAGCTGTGCAGATTTATTACAATTTCTATGACAAAGTTTAATGCCCCGTAAAGATATACGACGCGCGGTATCTTCATATTTATGAGAATTGTTCGGCAGCACATACTCATGCCAACATCAGCCTGTGAACAGGGAGGAAATAAAAAATTCTACAATTTCAAGTGAGAAAACGAAAAGTTCGATCTGATAAAAGAACAATCTTAGTTTCTCATTCATTCCTATTTTGCAAACCCGTGTAGCCCTGCCCCTTGATACAATATGCGGGATGGAAGCTTATGCTCTTAGGTTGATCGGCCGTAGAGCTGCCAACTTGTGGGACGCGGAGAAATTATGGATGAACATTGTCAGTCTGAGTTGGAACAAAAGCCTCGGAGATAAGAAAGGGCCGCGGCAGCTTATCGGGAGTTTTCAAAATTAAACAAAATAAACAAACAAACAAATAGAAAATAGGTGAATAAATTTTTACTCAATTAAAAATTTTTTTATGTTAAAGTTAATTCGTCATTACAGGTTGTCTCGAAAGTTTTCAAAGGCGCATAGACTCTGTTTGCTGGTCTCGGGACAGGCAAACATAGCGTAAATGAATATGTTTCACGCAGTTCGACTGTCGGACATGACTTTGTCAATCCATCTGGTCATGCTATAAATATCCCTAAACAAAGTTTGGTCAACTTTGGCACTAGGAGTTACCCGTCAAAAACGGTGAGGCAATGTGAAGACGTGCGTCGACACCTACAGCACCTTAACATTGGTCCAAATCGTCTTGAATAACACAATCATAGCTGGGAAAACAAAGACATATGACGACGTGAATGAAGGGTCCGCCTTCACAATCACCCGCCCGCCTGCATGCCCATCCATCGGTCCAACTAGCCGGCCAGCTACATCAGTAGTGTTATTGTAATGAAATAAGTTACCGTTCCCTTTTTAAAACAATCCAGAACAATCTTTTTTTTTTTTTTAATCCAGAAAAAAACATTAGATTTGGTCGAGTGGATATGTGCGCGTTTCCCATTTCTGCTTGGCGACTGGTGCCAAAGGTTGCAAGTTCGAGTCTCGCTCTTTCCGAGCATAAAATATATTTTCGGTATTTCCTCAATGCTCACAACATACATGTATACTGCATAACCGTATTCATGTGGAACTGACACATGACTACCTCCATCGAACCATTCTTTTCAAGACTGGGGATTTGGTCGAGTAGATATGCGCGTTTCCCATTTCTACCAGACGACTGGTGCCAAAGATTGCAAGTTCGAGTCTCGCTCGTTCCGAACACGAAGTAAACTTTTAACGCCAGTTGTCGCTTAAATCATTAATATTTTGTTCTTGTACACGTTTAAAACCATGTAATTTCCTGCAGTCACGCATGGTTAACCTGTAGGCTTAACAGTGTAGTTATAATCACCGAAGGCACAGGTGGTCCATGCCGCTTAACGGTTTCTAGGAGCTGACTTATTTCGCCTTTTCTTGCCCGAAGCGTCCTCTTTACCACACGCCTCCATATGTTCTGTGAAGGGTTAATAGAAGAATATATTATTTGTTTAGAGGGTTAATTATGAATGTAGAGAAGCCTTTCTCACGGAACCAACACGTGCATGTTTCAGGGCTTGAGCGTCCTCATCGTAGTAAAGTGTGTGGTTTATGGCGCGGTCCGAGTAGAGTTGCAGTTCTACTTTAATGTGTAAGAACAGAATTAGCGTTCTCATGGTAGTAAAGTGTGTGGTTTATGGCGCGGTCGGCGTGGAGTTGTAGTGATTCCATTCTGTAAGAGCAGAATTTATTATGTGAACATCCACTGCAGATGGTACAAAAAGCACCGACGCAATTACTACAAAGATCAAAACGTAACGTCAAGTACCATAATAATGTGGGCATGGTAAGGTTATAGACATTTATCCTAATAACTATAGCAATGAAACAATTTGATGTGTGACCCTATGCCTTGAAAACAATGGAATGAAAAATTATTGTTCCAGGGACTTTATTTGTTCCGTTTAGAAACAGTGTTGATTGAAACTCGACCAACTAATCTTTATGAAACTTACGGGCATGGAAAGACAAGAATTAAACGTATGACATAATGCCAAGGATACTTCACTTCTATGCGGAATATCACACAGATAGGTATTTCTACATTATAAACCTCTGAACTTAATTGGCCACAAGGCTTTGCAGAATATGTCTGCACTGAAGGTGGAAATATATATTCGAAGTTGTTGCATCAATACAAACCTTTTGGGTACAAGTGTGTGGGTTTTTAAAAATATTTTGGACATTTCGTCAAGAAGATTCAAGATAAAATGGTCAAATTGGTGCTAGTATGATCCCAATACTCATGTCTACAAAAGAATATCAGTTTTCCTTTCCATAACTGCATCTATTTTTACTGTGGTGGCAAGACTTGCAAGCAGCCTGAGTTTGTCAAAAATTGGTCAAGTTTGGTGGACTATTCATTTTTGACACATTTTAAAAAAATTCGTTTCTTATAAAATCCCTGATAACTTGTTTGCTCTTAGGAACTTTTAGGGTAAATCAGTTTTTATTTGGTCAAAAGTTAGATAATTAGTATTGAAGAAATATCCACATGAACTGGGCATTTTGGTGCTAATGCATATTGTCTGTAATCAGGATTCAAAGGCTATTATTATCAATTGACTACCATGTGAAGACTATAAGTATTTTCCCAGTTTCTGCGGATGGTATTAGAACTATAATTGCCAATTTTGTACTACTGATAGACAATATATATGGCTACTAAAATTTCCATATAAACAAAATTATCCAAAACCAATTGGACATTAAATTACGTAAATTTGATGATGGCACAAATTTTCATGTCACTTTCATGCCTCCAAAATGAATAACTCAACAGCACAAGCTGGAAACCAATTTGAATGTACACAATGTTTATTGAAGAGACCTCTCAGCTTCCATACCAGAGTATATCAGGAAGTCATTCGCAAGACTACGCTTATCAGGACACAGGCTTAGAGTAGAGACGGGAATGTGGGCCCGTATACCTGCTACCCAGTGACTCTGTGCATGCGGGGGACGTTCAGTGGTGCTCCCTGGTGCAGCATAGAAGAGAAGCACATGGCAAACATTCAATGACATTTCCTAATGATATAATGAATGCGAAAGATTTAAACGATTTCCAAGTTCTTCACAATATCTTGATGTACTTTGATTAACTTTACGCAGTTCTGTCTTTGTTATATATATTATCATGTATTTCTTTGGACCACGGTCAATAAACTGCTACTAGTATAATTGAACCTGCCTATGAGCCGATATCTGTAACGGACCGGCTGTGCCAAAGGACCAGCCTCAACATCCATTGTTAACATATTTTTTGTTCACCTGCCGTGAAAGGACACATGTCGCAAAGGACAATTTTCACAGGTACTGTGGGTTATCTCTAACAAACATAAGTAAGAGTCGGACATATACACGCATGCGTACCAGTATCTCATGACAATCGCAACATGCAGATTTTCCCCTGTTTACATCTGACCATATGTTTGTACAGAAACTCGCCAGATGTCGCCACATGTGGGTATAGCTGCCATGCTGGTGGTACTTGCAATACTTGCAGCATTGCTCGACCAGGTGACGGGCAAACACCGACTCCCCAAAAAAGGTCAGCATTCGCAAACTTTCGTCCAATTCATCTTTACTTAAGTCAGATTCCGTCAAATAAACCTCACAAAAACAAAGTAAGTTGCTAAAAACAACTTGAATATTGTCAGTTAAGTTAAATAACATACATGGAAGACTGTCGCTACATTCATGCAATCTTTTAAAAAAAAACATTAACGTTCAAATGGCAGACTTTTATTATGTCTGGATAGAAATGTCTGTAGTTCTTAAATACAACTTTATTCTTATTGGTTTTCTTCTTGTGTTTTTAATGATTTGACCCGTTATTGCGCTCCCCGTGTACCGAATGAAGACATATCTTTCATTTTGTGTTTCAGTTTATCCATTTAAGCGTGTTTGTTATTTTGCTGGCTGGGCTTTGAAAAGGAAAAACCCACAAGCGCGGATGACAGTAGATGATATTGACCCCACCTTGTGTACGCATCTCATTTTTGCATTTGCCAACATCGATGCGCAAAATTTAACTTTGGTACCTAGTATATGGGACGATATATCAAGGAGCGGAAAAAGAGGAGCATATGAAAAATTTAATGGATTACGTGCAGAAAATCCCCGATTAAAAACGCTCTTGTCGATTGGGGGCGACAGTGCTGGCACAAAGGCATTTAATCATGTGTCACAAAATGCTGAAACAAGAGCCAAATTTATTTCAAATGTACTCATGTATTTAAAACGTTGGGGATTTAATGGCCTTGATATTGACTGGGAATTTCCAGCGGACTCAAAACGAGGGAGTCCACCAGAAACAAGGATGAAATTTACTGAGCTTGTAAGGGTGAGTATTACATGTTGACGAGTGGAGCATTTGCCATTTCTTATGTTTATTTTCAATATCCTGATACTATACAAGGTTTTAGCTTTAAATATGTTAAGATTTTAAAAATGGTCAAGGCTCCCATTGCATTAACACTGTCGTGAAATGTTTTATTAAGCATTTGCAGTAATAAATGTGGTGTACCGGATAAAGAGTACAGCTGCAACAGGACTCACACTTATCTATTAATCATAATCGGAATAAACTTTATTTTGACTATATATATATATATATATATATATATATATATTCAGATTTTACAGATTACACACATAATATAGACTTGAGGAGGAAGCTGTGAAGCTAGTGCGCAGGGAGACAGGCAACTTTGGGTCGGTGCTACCCATTAATTTTTTCCACAAGTACATTAAATCTATATATTTTCTGGTTGCTACATATCAATAGGGTTTTTTTTTTGGCAGGATTGGATTTTTTTAAAGATTTTATAGCATTCTTTCTGACTTGGTAGGAATTTCACATTTTTCATTTTCTTTCTATAAATTGCTTTCGGAAGGGGCTGTCAGATAAAAGAAATCCTGGGAACCGCTCCTGGATATGATATTTTTCTTTTGATGTCCGTTAATTTTAATGTGATAGGGCACGTCGTACGTTTGTGAGGCTAGATGCAAATTGCAGAGGTTGAGCAAAAAAAACTGTTCGGAGAAAATCGCATTGAAAGAAAAAGTTGTCAATTCTTACGCATTTATGGCTGTAATATGACACATACTCATTTCTTCTGCCCTGTGTTTTAATTATTGTGTGAAATAAACTTGTAGCTTTACCTGTATGATGTTGTCATTAAAAAAAGTATATTTTGTGAATTAATTCTCGACTTTTTTTAAAATGGGAACACCACACTTGGCTTGTTTGGGTGTGGGTTCACATGCGGCTTTCCATGTTTTGGCACTAGTAAGTGGATTGTGCTAATTTGTTTTTATACATCAATAGAGAATTTCAAACTAATCAGAACAATGGTAGTGATTAGTCTGAATTGGCCCATTCTTCTCTCCACGGCTAATGGTTTCCTGTGAGTTACCCTTGTCCATGGCTCAATTGGTTCCCAGGGGTCATGGACTAATGACTGTGCAAACAATGACATGGTTCATTGTCATGCCAATGCAAACAAACCCATGTGCCCAGCACTGCTTAAACTTTTCAGTGTAAACAAAAGTTTTAAGATCAATTTTCTCATATAAATTTTATGTTCACACATCTGAGTTTTTGGAAGCATGTAGTTTAAGTATGAAACCATCCAAAAATATGAAAACGTGATTAGAGGTTATCCAAAGGTGCTGGCTGCAGATCTTCCACCTTAAATGTCAAGAGAGGGGATACAATGACATACTTGCATGGCTGCAGTCGCAAGACTCGCATGTGTACAAAAATAGTTGAAAAACCAGAAGGCTGCACTACTGTCACTTTGATGTAAACATTGGTTTCATTCAGGGCATATTGTTTTTAATGCTTTTAGGAATTCCGACAGGCTTTTGACCGTGACGCAACCGGTAGCCATCCTTGGCTCCTAACGATTGCAGTCAGTGCCTCATTTAAGCATATCCTGAAGAGCTACGACATCCCCATTCTTGCTAAGTAAGTATGAGATGTGTACGTGAACTTGAGTTGGATCAGTGGATTTTAGAAATTTCAACTGAAACCATTCTTGCGACTTGAAAGCAGCTTTCCGCGTTGAACCGTAATTAGAGACCACTTACAATTTTGATACCTTCCAGTTTACAATGACGGAAGGAGCGCCATAGTTTAGTCTTATTCTTTCTCGGATATGGCCCAGCGGCGCATGAACAAATGTACTGTGGGCCTGATGACCAGCAAACATGTTAAAATTATATCGTTCTGACTGCGATACAAAGGTGACAAACATTCTGTCCAAAAATATGTTAGGATTGAAAGACTTGACCCGCAACACGTAAATGGGTCTCGTTCGGGACCCATTCATGACGAAGTCTGAACATGCACTATAATGGATGGTATCTGCACAAAAGACAGGCGTTAAACCAATATTATATCATGATGTTACCCCATAACCAAGGGCCACCCAATAGGAGCACAACATTGCCGGGTCGTAATACCAGTACAACGACCTCACAGACTATTACTTCAAATAGAGAGTAATGACAGCTTTTGTTTTTTTAGATTGAGCTTTATTCATATAAAAGTATATAAAAGAAGCATAAATTTAAATTTTTTTGCAAAGTGTTATGCAATGTGGGTCTATGTCAGTTTCTGTCAAAGTCAAAGTCAAACTGCTCCTACGAATCCATCTGCCCCTGCATCCATACAGATGGGACCATTTACTCGTCGAAGTGACGAAGAATTGAACAATATTGCTGGGCAATGTACAACAAAGTCCACCGACAGGCAGGCTGCTTGGGAAGTAAAGCGGCAGCATTTCCATATATGTTTACGTGCTTGCCACGCCATCTGTGTGAAAATGACAATATTTTATGGGCTTGACCTTGTTTTTAATTGATTAATTGATTTTGTCTTTTATCAGGGTCTTTTACCTTGTAAATCGTGTTCAAAAGTCACATTATGGTCATGTTCTCCTTTCAGTTTTGTTCATAATGAAATGTTCCAGTGCTCCGTGTAGATATCCCCTTGTTGCTCGTAATAAAGTGTTATCGTGGCGATCAAAGTACAGCCTTAAAGTTCACATGCTCCATGTGAAATCGCCACATCCTGGAGCTATGAAAGTACCGTTGCCATGCACGACGTCCTTGTTATCCCAGGCAGTTCTTTCGAAAATGACCACTAGATGGCAGTAATCTTTATCTACAGACTGACGGGCAGGACGTGATGTTGATGTATTTGTGCAAGTGTGAAATTTTACAGCCTTTTAGGCGGTTCATCATGATAGAAAAGTGACTAAAACCTTTAACTCGGGGTTTGTGCCTGAACCTTGACCCTCCGGCTCGGGTGTCGTGCTGGTGGCCGGGTCAAGGTACAGATACAAACCCTTCGCTGGCGGTATTAATTCCTTAGTTAATATCTCTTCGCCACCTACAGTGGGGAGGAGTCAAAGATTACAACCTTGGGCGAAATAAAATCAAAATAAGTGAACTTTAGGAACAGAAAACGAGTGTAATGCCTGTTGAAGAGAAGACGTTCCGTGTCTTCTACTTTGCCAAAGGTCAGTGTAGAGTAAACATGAATAGGACCATATTTTGCTCATTTCAGCGTTTATTCTATCTGACCTTTATATGTATATCAATGACCAAAAGCCGAATATTTTAATTACTTAACTTGAAGTGTGTGTATTCACCTAAGGTGAACCCAGCGCCACCTGCCACTGTATTTTGATTAATGTTTTGGTCGTGTATTTTGCCAGTTTGAAAGTGTCTTTGTGGTGCTGCAAGATATGTCTTTGGTCTTTGGTTGCTGGCTGTATTGGTCTGATAAAACTGTTTTAAAACTAATGACATATCATATGGTTTCTACATGAACATCCCAATTCTGTTTCACTTCAGGTATGTGGATTTCTTTAATTTGATGACATACGATTTTCACGGCAAGTGGGATCGACGAACCGGATTCAATAGCCCCCTCTTTGCAAGGGACCGAGTCAACTGGAGGTATGACCATCGTCTCAGCCTGGTATGTACGTCTAAGGGCAATGATAAGTTCCCTCAAGTTAGTCAACCGTGGCGTATTGATGGCTAGTTTTGTTTTTGTCAACAATTTCCTGTTCCTGCTTTTACCACCATACGGCCGAATCTAAAATGTCTGTCTCAGAGTTCGTGACCATGTACAATGTATCTTACTATTTGAAAATACATTCCAGTAAGACGCTTAGATACGACTATCGATGCGGACAGCACGTCCGAGGTCAAAAGCTTTCGTTGGCTCATCTTGGGTGCAATCCCTGCGCCGAGGAAAGCTACTGACTCGTTTTCATTTTAACCAGGAAATGGCTGAATCCTTTGGTGCCGCAAAATTGTTTTCGGCGAAAGGTAATGAGGGGACGCAAACACTGTAATTGTACTCCTGTAGTTACTATCATTAGATCACTCGAGCGGACCTTGGTTCAATGTAGATAGCATCACTTCGATAAAGCTGTTATAGTTTGCTTAAACACGAAGGACCCAATACAGATGAATTTTTACATGCAACGGTTCCCATTTAGAACAAGCATCAAACGCCTGATGTGGCAAATGTCGTCTGCTTTCCCGTTATCATTAGGAATGATTCACTTTCCGTTAACAGCTTTCCTGGCATTGTGCCAGAGTGTGGTGATGAAATTATTATTCGTACAGATGCTCGATCCGTATTTCTCATATTTGCTCTTAAATAAGAATGTTGCTTTTTAAAAAATGACCCACCGTTATAGATTATCGGAGGGGCGAAGTTTACACTCGTATGTGTGGACCACCATTATGCCTCACAGTGGCTCATCGTAGTCAACAGCCTGGTTGACAGCGAACTTTCCGTTGTTGTGATGATGTTATCCAAGGGCCGCAACATTTAAAGTGTGCCTATCTATTACACAGTGGCTTACAATAACTCATTTTTACATGATGTTGAAATTAAACAAGCCAAGCTAAGCAAATATTGAAAGGAAACATCTTGACCTCAGGTTCATGAGAATTACCTGGCGTTAGTATACCATTACTATTATAAACAAATTTAATTGAAAAACGATTTTCTTACTCTTGATCAAAACCGTTTAACACAACTACAACGTTTCGTCTTTTTCAGGCTGAAGAAACGTTAATAAATTCGACAACAAAAAAATCACCATATTATAAAGTGCTCGTCAAAATTACATAATTATAGACATTTGTTTTGTATTGTTATGAGCGTTGGCTACTTGGGACTGGATACCCAGAAAATTACAATGTAGAAGCCATTACTGTATAATCAAGGCATCAAATTAGTGTATTTTATCACTGTACGCTCAAATTAATAAAAAGCAGAGTGTAAACCTGTGGAGTTACCAAGAAGATAACATGGTTACTATTCATATAATCAGCTGTCATTAGAAAAAGGTATAGATCTGAAGCTTTTGCCGAGACAATGCCATGTCCATGTATGCCACAATAATAATAGCAAGTAGTTTTAGATTTTTGGAAATCCTCAAGCCTTTCACTTTTTAATATGCACGCATATGACAGAACTGCCTTGATAACCGTCAAGATTTCGACAAGATCCTCCAAATGTAGTATTTTGGCTCAAAACATGCTTTGCAGAGTTGCAAGATTTTGTTTTCCGTTCTAAAATCGGTGTTCGGCAAGGCACAAATTCTCCAGTTCACTGGGAATGGACAATTCACATAGTTTCTCTGCATTTTTAATCTTCGCCCAATTCGCTGATGGCCAAAACTGTCAGGGTGAAAACAGAAGAGAAAGAAGTGGCATTTTAACATATTTTAAACAAAAACTATATCTAACATGCGCAAAATAAGACTCCAATTAAATGCCTGAAATAGAAAAACTGTGATAATTTATAGAAGCAAAAACAAGTACATTGCTTCACTACATTTGTGGTGTCCCTCTTTACTTTGTTGATCCGGAGCGGTGCTGTGCTTCCTGGCAGTTTCCTTTTTGCTGCCAGCCGTTTAGGGCTTCTCTGTGGATCCTTGACGTCTCGTTTGTCCTGTGATATTATCTTCTTCTGACAAGAAGGGTCAATATAGGGCCTTGCCCTTCGCCCCAATTGTTTTCTCTTTTGAATGAAATATATTTAAATAAAGTATACGTATTTTCAGAGCACTACAAGTTACCTTACAACTGTGTCATATGTTTTACTTTCTCTGATGTTCGTTTAAATCATACATTGCACCAAACAGCGTCTGATGGTATAAACCCACGATACACAGCTCTGGCATACGTAGCAAATATCCATATATATTTCTTTGACGTATATTCGATGTAGATTAAACTTGCCAAATTTATATGATATATAGACCATGGCCAAAAGTAGAATGTAACATAATATTAGTGACCATGACCTATTTTTGTGAGGTCACCATGCCTGTAAAGTTGAAATGGTGATTTTGTAATGGCCTGGTGTAGCTTGGACATACATGGCAAAGAGAATTGAGCCTCCAGACCAAAATTGCACTTGCTTACATAATACATAAAATTGAACTTGGTGACCTACTTTTTGAGTCACAGTGGCCCAGTAATTATGGAGTTTAGCACTTGTCCAAGTTTTTTTTCTTAATAACTCGAAAAGTTATGACCCGATTTGAACAAACAGACTATACATGGAAAGCTGGATGTTGGGCGCACATTTTGAACAGTAAGAGTATTTTAATCCGAGTTGAAAGTCGTGGTCAAATGGCCAGTTTGAATATACGGGTCATGTCATGAATGCTATGCACCCCACAATTCTGGAGATAGACCCATGTAACGTTTTGGAGTTTTGTCGACATCAATGTTGTTGGCGCAACTATAGTATTATGTAATATACAGGTCAAAATGTGAAAATCTTGTGACTGCAGTACTGTCCACAGTTTTCAAGTTAACCCAATATAACTTTCAGGACTTATAGGGGATATAAAAATCTAGGTCCTTTTCTATATTAGTGGCGCCACCTTCAGTTTTATGCAATATAGGGGTCAAAGTATGAAAATCTTGTCAACACTCTTGTATCTTTGATTTTTGGCAGATCTTCACCAAACTTGGTCAGATTGTGGAGGAGGTCAAAGTCTAAGTTGGTAATGATACTTGTGGTGCCACCTATAATTTGATGGAAATTATGAGCCAAAATTAGTTTTAAGATATATAATTCCATATCTCGAAAATTAGTAGATTAGACTTGCCAAATTTGTAGGATATAAATATATAGACAATGTTCAAAGCTAGAATGGTATATTTTAGGGACCTTGACCTATTTTTGTGAAGTCACCATGCCTGTAAAGTTGAAATAGGTGATTTTAAAATGGCATGGTGTATCTTGGACTTTGATGGCAATGTCAGCACAGCACCAGGCGGGCCTATGGGCCTGTGTTATTACATAATCTGGGTGTCCATGATCTTCTGTTCCAAGGTCACCGAGGACATAAAGTTAAGGACTCATTCATTGTTGCCTTGGCACATGCAACACTAGTCATCACAGGAGTTGCACAAATGAGCTATGATTACAGTGGGAGGGAAGTGCCATCTGGTGGACAAATTTACATCAAGATTTATATGTCCAGAAGCCACCTGAGTACTCACAGCTTTGAAAAGAACAGGCGCAGTACAGCCGCGATGGCGGCAGAGCTTTAGGCCCATGGGCCTCTTGTTTTTCTCAATTTAAGAGTGATTGGCCGTAAAGATATATGGGTTACATGTTGTGTTGTGCTTGCTCCTCTTTATGGTCTGCTCACGAAGATAGAAACAGCAAAGTACGTGCTAGACTTGCTCAAGTCTCACTGGACTGTCCTCCGTATTCTATTTAAAATCAAATTCATTGCCAAATTAAATTTTAAGTAAACACACGTCGTAGCTTTACCTAGCTGATTGGCGTGGAACGTGTATATAACCAGATAACATTGACTCCAGATGATTAGCGCCGGGCGGTCTGCATTGTGTTTCTTATCACACAGACAAGCGAGCGGTCATAACGCACTCCTCTTCAGAAGCTGTTAATTGAGCTACTGTGTAATGAAGGATTAAGGATTGTCTAATTGCAGTGCACCGCGTCAGGCAAGAGGGCGTCCAGTGACGGCAGCCGGAGGGAGACGGTCCGCTTTGTCTCGCTTGAGTGGCCAGTGACTAGCCATGCATTCATCGAAGGCCACTTTCCACTCGCAATGATAATGGGATTAGAATTGACCAGGACTCAATAGCTGCTACTGTTGAAACCGACACGGCGGCAGTGTCGACCAGTTAAAAAAAAAAAAAAAAAAAATAGTAGGACCTACTTAATAACACCGTGTAGTTGGCATAATATTATTCAGTTAACTTTGTGGAGGGGAAAATGTATCGCACTTCTGGGTGGGACCGCGGGATGGGAAAATAGGGACATGCACCAGGGACTTGTGCAAGTCTAAGTACGTGGCTGGTGTTTGATTACGTGACCATCATCGGTTAGATTAGTCCCGCTAGTTAGTGTGTACTTTTACCAATGGGATAGTCCTGGACAAAATTGATCCGGCTGTTTTTCTTTCGCATGGAATTCCCTGCACCGTTGCGACATACTGTCGCCTTTAAAATGATCTGATGCAGAACTCCAACAGATCGACATGCGCCTTCAGTATGGATCTTGTCGTTTTCTCTTATGTCACTGTGGACGTTTTTCCATCGAAATGCATTCATCGGTTAAAATAAAGCTCTGTGTATGTTTCAGAATATTTACTATTTAGTTAAGGGGCTGGTGCTTACTTTAACATAGAGAGTCATGCATGGATACCATAAAATCTTTCCATAATGTCACACTCATGAACGACGGTTCTCCGCCCCACTCTGCTCCAGTTGTGTTTGGTTGTGCTTTAAGTGACATCTTGTGATGGAGGCTGGTACTAACAGCCTGGATGGGTCCAATATATCGCCCCGAAAATGTCACCATGACATGGTTGGTGACCATACTGATATTTGTGCCACTACTACCAGCAAAAGGGTTAAAGCGCCACCTATTTATATGTTGACAGCAACACGGTTTATCTATACCGTCACACACCATTCTGTGGTTAATCAATGATGCTAGAGCTCTACTTGTAATTTTCGTAATTTTGTATGTATTTGGGGTATGACCACGCCACTAGTATCTTGTCTTTTTATTTCTTTATTATACATATATCTATAAGGGGCATTAAAAATTTTTAAAGTTTAACATCTCCGAAACTATTACAGATAGAGATGCCATTCCAACTTCAATTTGCAGGTTTATGGCAAAGACACATGCAATGAACTATGAATCAAAGTTATAGGATTTTAATTTCTGCAACTGTGTTCATTAAGACACGAATTATGCAACATAATTCTTATGTGTCTGTGTTATCCAGGAATGGGCGGCGACAAGATGGGTACAGGCAGGAGCCCCTCGACGAAAACTGATTGTTGGAATGCCGATTGGCGGGAAGACATGGGTCCTAGCCGACTCTGTCCAAACAGGTGTCGGAGCAGCGGCGGTAGGTCCCGGACCCGCCTGGAGTATGACTGAGGAAAAGGGCGCCATGGCCTATTACGAGGTACCAGGAAAAAACTTGCCTTTATGGTTCACTTGTACGCGGATGTGGAATGTCTGGTCTAAATCAAGATAATTACCTATCCCGGAAAGCAAGATGGGCGTACTTGTCTGCCACTGTCACTTATTCTGGAAAACAGCATAAAAAGTATAACCTGAAGTATGCCAGCTACAGTGTAACTATACTGAATTAGGCTCCCCACCATACATATATGCATACATACGGACATTATCACATGCATATACATATTCACACATATACATGTACACATACATGCAAATGTACTTTCATGCACCATGCATGCAAACATACATACATACATACATACATACATATATATATATATATGTATATATATATATATATACAAAAGTATGCGGCATCTGAAGCTTTGTACGTCAAGTTGTCTGCAGATCCCATAATTTGGAAAATTCTCGAACAGCATAATTAAACATCGATTTTTTGAATATCAGAAGAGTTGGGGAGGGCTTTGTTCTTGATATTTCATCCTTAATGACGCATGGGTATGTCTACCGAAATGAAATTTAAAACATTTGAAGAACAATATGGTCGTTGAAAAACTATTTAAATCACTTTGGGGTGTGACACCTTGTGCATCGCGGGTATGTTTGTATGTAACTGAATTAGACCAATGTGAGAGGTCTGTTCTCCTGAAACGCAGTTTTCCTCAGCTGGCGCAGCAATTGCGAACAACAATCAGAAGATTCGAATGTGGTGTCTGATGATAAAAACTAAATGTGGAATTTTTAAATACATCATTAATGTTCAAGGGTTCGTCATTCGTCATCCATTATCCACCCGCCCATCCATCCTTCAATTTTTAGGTTAAATTTCTGAAGCATAGCATTGCTTGTTGTTACCCCTAAGTTTGAATTTGTTAAACAGTTGATTGTAAGATTATCAATATTTTAATGACCGTGTTTTTTTTCGTGAATTTTTACTTCTCTCAAATCATAAGCTGGATTCTTTTCAAACTTGGTGGCACTGTACCTTTCGTAAGACACTGCCAAACTGTTCAAGAAATCATTGTGGACGTAATTTTCCTTTCTGAGTGTACCCACATGGCTTGACTGAACAGCTATACGTAGTATTACTGACAATGCACAGGTCAATGGGTGGCGTGTATTACAACATTAATATATTGTGCTTCCCCTGAAATATTTACTTTACCTGTTTCTGTGCCGTATTTCGGACTGAGTCAACAGCTTTCCTCGGCGTGCTTTGAGAGCAATGCGCCCAAACTGAGTCTCGAAGAGCTACTGACCTGGGCTATAGTATTCTATGTAACTACATGCTATAGTATTTTATGTAACTTCATGCTATAGTATTCTATGTAACTACTTGCATCCAATATAAAACATTGTACAAGTCAGTTTTTCCCTGAGGTCAATAGCTTAATGGCGCAATTCGGCCATGCTTTTGCATCCACACGTTTTACATTATTTCAGTCGTACTCTACGTCTTTTTACGGCTCCCAACTTTGGGATTATTCAGACTCAAAAGTTGATAAAATATATACTGCTTGGCGCAAAGCTGTAAGACTTATATGGAATCTACCATACAGGACGCACAGTGCCCTATTACCTTATATATGTGAAGTACCCCCTGTTGATCTGCAGTTGCACTCACGCTTCCTTAAGTTCCTGCATAAAGCAGGCAAGAGTGATAATACCTTGGTAGGATTATGCAGTAAATTAGTCATGGATGGCTCAAGATCAGAAGTAGGTAGATCATTTAACTACCTGATCAGCAAATATGGCCTGAGGAGATCTCAAATGATGGAATGTGAACCCTTCTGCACAGCTCGATCGCAAAAGCCAAATGGACCTGAGATGTTGGCAGCGAGTGCAAAAGCTCAGGTTATCCGTGAACTCTGCGACATCCGTGATGGCAAGCTGGACTCGTTTCTAAGTCGTGTTGAAGTGACTGAATTGCTTGACCATCTGTGTACTGCTTGATGTCTTTATATTAACTTGGCATCGACACGCTTGCTGGTAATAATAACGGTTCTCTTTCTGCTCGCTTAGCATAAAGTCTGTATTGCTATTTTTTTTCCCTTTTTTTCTTTCTCTATTTATCACGATCTACATTATACTATGTAAACCTATGATACAATAAGTGTACCACGTGTACGAAATAAAGATATAAATATTGGTGTTTGAAGAAAAAGGTCTGCTGTCCCTATAATGTACAGCTGTTTGTTTTAAGTAGTTGAACTTGAGACGCAGTTGCTAAGCGCCCAAGATGCGCTGAGGAAAGCTGTTGACTATTGATATGCTATCCTGCTGAGTCTTCCGTCCAATGCTGTTGCAAATATTTTTACGAAGGGTCATTTTCGATGATCTGAATGCAGCAGACGATCTTGGAAATTACCAAACAATGCAGACCAGTTTCTCTGGAAAAGTGTAATAAGTCATTGTGGCACCTAGTCATAACAGGTTATGAAGGGTATTGTCAAGTCGGTTATAGTCTTATCACTTTTCGCGTTCTTTCAATGATACCAGAATAAGCTAAAACGGCTAGCTGAAAACGTCTCTTGTATTTTTCCTACATTCAATTGGCTTTGTAACAAAGTTCTATCAGTAAACTGATTCTATTAGTAATCACCTAAATTTTTGCATAACTTCAACAGCTAAAGTGCATTTGCAAAGAAATAGGTTGGACATTCATGAACAACAGACGCTGCAGTTAATAGCAATGTAACCAAAATTACTTACGCTAGCTCAAACTAACTACGTATATACCCACGGAGCACAAATTAGGGAGGATCATAGTGGTTTATTGATGAATTATCCTTTTTCTTCTTTTACCGCGCACATCATTCTGAAGTTCGCAAAACGGTGCATTTTTTACTTCCCCTTTCCGTTAATAAAGCCATAGGTAACATTTTTCAATGTTTTCCTGGAAGTATATTATTGGTGTTCGAGTGTGCTTTGGAAGAAGGCAAAAACTCATTGGTCATAGCTCGTTTGTTCACAAATTGTCCCAATCATCATGATGATATAATGCAAAACGTAACGTAGGCACAGAAACTCGAAACCCTCACTTACATTACCATCAAATATCAACAAGAACATTGGTTTGGTAAAAAGTCATATTAACCTTTATTTCAAAGGCATCGTTTGAATCGTCTGACTGTTTTCTCGGAATTGCTGGTACTTCCCAGTATATTGTAATCGTACGGCAACGTTGATCCTCTTCGGCGGGGTCTACAATCGTGGTATCTTCCGATTAAAAACCATATAAAGATCTGCAGAAATGTGGTCTTATTTGGATATATATATATATATATATATATATATATATATATATATATATATATATATATATATATATATATATATATATATATGTATATACATATAAGAAAAATGTGAGTGTATCAATCATGCTTTTGGTATTTTAAAGATCTTATGGTTTTTCTGTCGAAATTGATTCGCGTTAAATGATTTGGCAAGTGCTAAGAATATCAATATGATAATTGACATATTTGCAAAATAATGAAGTTGATGAAACTAATATAATTATGTATTTTGTCTCTGTCTAGGTTTGTGAGTTTCTGAGGAGTGGACCACAGCGCAAGTGGGACGCACCCCAATATAACCCGTACGCTTTTAAAGACCACCTGTGGGTGGGATATGACAGTCCCAAAAGCATCGGCATCAAGGTAACTGTATATATTTTATGTTCGGAACGAGCGGGACTCGAACCTGCAACCTTTGGCACCAGTCGCCTAGCTGAAATGAGAAACACACATATCCGCTAGACCAAATCCCCATTATATTACTTATAAGTCACGCATGCCGGTCAACTATATTATAACCTACCGAACATTAAGTGTTTGATTTTCAGGAAGCTGATAGTCACATGGAAGCGAAGTGTTCTGTGTTTTGTCCTCTCCAAGCCCTCTCCCGGTCCATATATGGACAATATTCAGCTTTGTAAGACGCACTGAGTCACTGATAGGAAACTTGGTTGCCATTGTAACTGTCAGTATGGAATAATGGTTACCACTGGTCATGGTTTTAACCCCCACAACTAGCTTCCTGACTTGTGTGTAACCTAAGTGGAAGGATATCCCTACATTAATAATTTTGTACTACTGTCAGTGTGAACATACTTTGAAGTAATTGGGTACCCTTGGCAATTGTTCTGTTCATACCTGATTTCAAATCGCCTTAAAGAAACTTTGTCCATCCTGTTGGTCTACAAAGTGGCTTCTGGTTAATATTCAATATGGCCATGGACACTACATTAGGGTTTTGCTGAACACCAGAGATGCATCTTTTGGTTAAAACGAAAAAAAAAAAAAATAAATAAAAAATAAAAAAAGAATAATAAAAAAAAAAAAAAAAAAAAAATTAAAAAACTTGAAATTGAAACAGGTCCTGGTCAGGTATGAGTAGGCTTTAGGTGGACACGAGGAGCTCAGTCAGCTCACGAGGTAACAGGCACTTCTGATATTAAACGGAATGCATTTACTCATGCAGCTGACTCATTAACCCTATTCTATAGCATTATTCAAATGCTGACATTTTCAATAGTAGTGCAGCATGTAGCCTGACAGTATCCTGACTCTAAGTACCGAAAGTGTTCTTTGACTCAAGTAACACCAGGACGGACCGTTGCTTGTAACTAACAATAATAATATGTAATTGTTGATTCAACTGTATTTTTTTTAAATGCCCGCCTTAACATTTTACTTATATCAATGTCGAGCCTTAATATCACGTTTTTTTTTTCAGTATTTGCGAAATGTATCTGATTCTGTGTTTTAATTTGATGCGCTCTGGCACGCCGTGTCCTATATTTCCCCCTGATCTGGACGGAACCTTTTAATCTGCCTGTTAAATGAACAATTTTCCAGTCCAGATAGCGCTTTTATTACTTTCATGATAAATAATTAGCACATTGTTTTCCACTGACATACAGTTTTCTGCCCAAGGCGAGCATGTCGGTGGCTGATCACTTCAGGGAAATTACCTCCATTTAAAAATCCTCATGCTTAATTTGGTACTCCAGTACTGAAATTCTGGGTACCCAATAATACGACAATGCTTCATTACAAATAATCTTACCATTGTGTATTTTTCTAATTTCCAGACAGCTTGGGTGATGAGAAACCGAATGGGAGGCGTGATGCTTTGGGCGATCGACAGAGATGATTTTTCCGGAAATTTCTGTGGACAAGGCAAATATCCTATCACGGCAACCGTAAAACGGATTCTATCTGGAGAAAAGCTACTGAATATTGACTTCAAAAGATACAATACCTATGAACGCAGTTCAGTAAAAAATGTAGCCCCATTGCATACAGTCCTGTACCTTGTAACGCTGACTTTGATAATAAAGTTTATCTAAGATGTTTGAAAACCTGTTTATTCTGTAAAATTGTATTTTAAAGTTCACGCAAAGAAGTACCTTGTGATAATACAATAGTAAAATTTAGCTAAATTTAAGCGTAGGTCCTCGAGCAAAATGCTCAAATTTGAATCAATTTTCAATTTGTTCATACTCTAGTAACGTCAAAAGAAAGTCCATTATGCCCAATAATGTAGCACAACAATCAGACAGTATATATATATATATATATAATGTGGGGAACAAGCGAGACTCGAACTTGCAACCTATGGCACCAGTCCCCTGCATGTATAAAAAGAGAGAGAAAGAGCGGGAGGCTGAACAAAATGATGGACATAGCGTTCCTGCTGGTTAAGGTGCTCTCTTGCCGGATGCTGCGTCAGGTGCTCGAAATTTGTTAGATCTTTTTGCACTCATTTTCGTTTGTTTCTCAAGCAAGAAACGACGAGCTGTCCCAGATCTGCTGGTTATGAATGACATCACGCAGATGAAAGAAAATGGCGATCTGAGCCACAAGGGAAAATGCTAAAGTTTGTGACATAACTTATTTCAATAAAAAAACTTAATGTCCATGCGACGGTATGCAGCTTGTTCCCATCAAAATTACCAGAAAGGGTGCAGTTTCGTAAATGCTATTCGCTTCGTTTCCTCATCAATAATTATATGCCGTTTGTCAGCAGCTGCCTTGGTGTTTTTCCGGCGCTGTGCTCCTAAGGAACTCTTCATCTCCAGGGTCACATTAACTCCGTTCTTATTGTTAATCCTTCTCGATACTTAACATTGCACCCGCACAATTTTTAATTTAAAAAAATGACCAACATCATGGATATCTGCGGTTTTAACTCGATTCAGTGAAACGTGAAATGGAACTAGTTACGCATCTGCACAAAAAGAGATAGGGGAAAGAAAGGAGTATACTTCAATCAGTGGCCAACACGGTTATCTAGTCTTAATATTCTACAATTATTTGGGGCTTAATTTGTTAATGCAGTCAACAATTGCTATCCGCCAGCACAGCCTTCTGATATTAACACGATAACATTTCATCAATAATTGCAAATATCAGACCATCGTCATTTCGCATTCCGCATTTTATCGATTATCTTGATTACCACCACAAACCATAAGTCCGTTACACGGTTAGCCCAGGACGTAACTGAATAAAAGTGTACAGCATCAAGTTTTCAAATTTGGCATGATTCCAAATTAGTATTCCAATAAAGTATTAATGTTCCACATGCAAATATATCCGGAATAAAGTGGGAATGTACCACTGATAATGTGTGTTTACTTACAGTGAAGTCTATGCTACATACAGTCTTTAAAGTTACGTTAAAGTCCGTCCATGAATGATGGTACTACATGTATATTTTAGAGATGTTTTAACATGCAATTTTAGAAATTTGTAAATCTCTCTTGCCCTGTCTCGTGACAACCGCTTGTTGATCATTGACTGTTTCTGGTCAAAGTTCGGGCAGGGCTGTTGATCTGTGTATAATAAAAAGCAAGGAACACGTAGTTGTCTTTGATCTCCAGAAATAATAAGCAATCTATATGTGATATCAGTTCAATATTTAATATAAAAAACAAAATTTTGATCCCTTTATTAATGCACGCTTAATAGATTTCTGGCGAAATGCACCACATGTTAACTTTTGAAAACTACTATCCCTCTAATACACTTTTCAAAGGCAAGTGTCATTACGTTTTTGGTTTTTTTATTTCTGCTTTTGTTTTGTAATGTTTTGTTTAGGTTTTTGTGTTTTGTTTTTTGTTTTCAACTTGGTTTCTCTCCTCAGGTTTTACATTATTTTTATGCATTATGGTATTAACGACATTCCTTTACAATGGTTCAGAAGTTATCTTACTAGCAGGTTTCAGTATGTCTCTTTTGATAATGTATGTTCAGGCCGTCTTTCGCTTCAAACTGGGGTTCCCCAAGGATCTATCCTTCGACCTCTTCTTATACACAAATAATGTGCACCTTGCTTCATCAAAATTTGATTTTACTCTTTATGCGGACGAAACAACTTTGTTAAATTCTTTCTGTTCTTTTAATCACTCGATTAGCACAAATACACACGGTAACTTGTCAGAAAACATCAGTAAGGAATAACAGAAAGTGTACGACTGGTTAGCTGTTAAAAAACTATCTTTGAATACAGCAAAAACCAAGTATATATTTCATTTCCATCAGCAAAAAATAAATGAAATTTTAGATTTAAAAATCAACGATACTTCAATTTCAAAAACATCCGAATTTGACGTTTAAGGTTTACGCATTCACGAGACTTTAAATTGGCAACCACACATCAACAAAATTGGCAATAAACTTTCGAAATTGATAGGTATTTTCAGAAAGCTGAATAAGTATTTACCTCTAAACACTCTCTTACTTATGTATAACTCACTTTTTCTACCCCCGTCTTAATTATGCCATCCTAGCATGGGGCTTCTTATGTGACCGCATTTTCAAGTTACAGAAATCTTTTGTTCGTCTGATTTGTCTTACAAGATATAACGCCCTTACAGATCCACTTTTAAAACACTGAACATTCTCAAAGTCGAAGATTTATTCAAACTTAAAGATCTGAAATTTTATTTTCTATACCTTCAGTACAATTTGCCTGCATATTTCAATGATATTTTTGCACAGACACCTGTAAATCACTTATATCAAAACAGAAACATAGAATCCATGCAACTACTTGTCCCAAAAACAAATAGAACCCAAAAATGTATCAGATTTTTAATTCCTTCACTCCTTAAAAATACACCTCCTTGCATTAAAGACATATTCCATACTCATTCTTTGTCTGGTTTTTCAAAATAAGCTAAAATTCATTTCATTAGCAAATACCTTGAAACATATACCATTCCAGATTGTTTTTTGTGCAACGACTAAAGTACCTTGTCTTTTCGTTTTCATTTAACTGCTATTCCACTATGATCAGTCTACTGCAGAAATAAATTGTTTTATGTTTATTCATATCCTCATAGCGGACACCATGTCCTTACATTGTAACTGGGGTCATCCTTACATAACCTGTTTTTTATATCATGTACCCTCATCTCCTAATGGAACTGTTCATCATCATCATCATCATCATCGTCGTCGTCGTCGTCGTCGTCATCATCATCATCATCATCATCATCATCATCATCATCATCATCATGAGAGCAATAAAAATAGTATGTTTGGACAGTCCAGTTTAGGTATATTCCTTTTAGCCGAAATTGATGTAGGAATCGAAATAGCGAATAACACCTTAATCACCAGAAACAATCACTGGTCAAGATGAGTTTTCAGATACCTGGGGTTCGCCTTGTCATTGGTGCTTTTCTGCAGTCAATGTTTTCTGGGTTTATTTCAATGGAACGACCCTAATATTATACTGGTTTGGATTATTTCTAATCTTATTTGATGATGAGGGAGGTAGATGAAAAAGCCCTAGAAAGTATTTGTGAGAAATGATATGCTCAGTTGTTAGATAGGCAAAGCGTGTCCAACGTTATTATGTTGAAAATTATAACGCATCCTGTGCTATTGTTATTGTTATATCATTCCAATTAATAGTGAACTGATTCCTAAAATGGTCCGTCAGAAAATTCAATAATTTCCCCACGGCACTTGATTTATTTTGCATTCATTTTTCTCTATATAAATATTATTGCCATCCTGCATCTTTACTACTATTATTATATGGGTGGCGCCCATGATAGCGGCAACTGATTTGTCTTAACGGGAGTCTTTCTGGGCAACTATTTTGTATAATTCACTTTGCATGTCAGCTGAAAACTATATTTCAGATCAACTAAACTTGAGTCCTGGGGTAATTATTCGAACGTGTCTGCAATTGTTTGCTGCGAGGATACCTAAACATTCCGTAAAACCGCCTTTGCAGAGATCCAAACTGTAGATTGATTTTACCTGTGACCGTTGTGACAAACATTGCCTTCTTCAATAAATAGCTTCCCTCCTGCTTTGAATCTCAGGGGTAATCAGACACTATTCATGAAACCTAATGACTATTGTCTTCGTAAAACATATTATGCAACAAGAAAAAGATTTCGATTGCAAAGCAAACGAAACGAAAAATAATTTCGAAATAAAATATTACATACTTAAGATAATATATGGTAAAGAAACCCGAAAGAATATTGGAATCTAATACAAGAGCTTGAAAATGTTACAAAAGTGAAATCAAACCCATGTGAAAATATCGATCCTCGAGAATGGTTTACCCATTTTACTAAACTGAGTAGACGGGATGAAGAATCACATTTCCAAAATATAAATAAATTAGTCCAAAACTTTCTTAATTCACATCAAAATATATCATTCTCAACCCTTGACTATAGAATTTCCCAGAGTGAATTGTCTATAGCAATTGACAACCTAAAAATAGGCAAATCCCCTGGCAAGGACGGAATTATAGGTGAAATGCTAAAAGTTGGTAAACATATTTTAATTCCGATCTTGATTAAAATGTTCAATGAAATATTCTCGTCTGGTTTCTTTCCCAAAATCTGGAAAAGCAGTCTTCTTATCATACTGCACAAAGGTGGATCGTCAAAAGACTTGAACATGTTTCGTGGTATATCCTTGAATAGTTGCACAGCAAAGCTATTTTGTTCAATTATTAATGACCGTCTTGTGAAATATCCCAATGAAAACGGTATATCTAACAAATTCCAAATTGATTTCAAGAAAAATTGTAGGACAAGCGATCATATTTTTGTTCTACGCACGTTAATAGACAAATATACTAAGGTTTTGGGAAACAAAAAATTTCTTCATGCTTGTTTTATCGATTTCCAGAAGGCTTTCGATACCATTTGGCATGATTGAATTCTCTATAAACTAATGGATTATGGAATAAATGGTTACGCCTATAATATTATAAAGAATATTTATCAAAATTCAGTTACTCAAATACGGTTTAGTAGAGGAATTTCCGACAAAATACCTGTACAAAGAGGGGTAAAGCAAGGATGCGTGTTAAGCTCTACATTATTTAATTTATACATCAATGATATCCCCAAACCAAACTTGCGATCCAGTAACATTAAGAAATATTTACATTCAATCTAATTTTTAACATTACAAGTATAGGAGAGAGGCTGGTGTGTTATGAGACCATAACACATTAGCCTTGTGTGTTATTGCACCATAACACAAGTGTCCCGCCCACTTTCCAATAAGCCACGCCCACCCGGGTTTCCGGAACTTAACACTTGAACATGCTGGTTAAATCAGTTTCTGGACGTTTCTCTTAATTTTATGTATTACTTTTCTAAAATTCGTGTAATTGAGCAGAAAAAAATAAGAGGGAAATGTAAATATAAGCAATGAGGGTCGCTTTTGTTTGTGTTATGGCATAATGACGCGGGTGATTGAAGCTGACATCGGGCGAGGCTCACTGGCGTGCGCCACGCCCACGATGTCAGCTTCAATCACGCGCGTCATTATGCCATAACACACACAAAATCGACCCTCATTTCTTAAATAAACAAATCAGTTGCTTGTTATATGCAGACGATCTAATTTTGCTTTCTGAAACAGAAAAAGGACTTCAAACTGGTCTGAATAAACTTTATAATTATTGTCTCGGCTGGAAACTAAACATTAATGTTAAGAAATAAAAAAACAATGATATTTAACAAATCTGGTAGAAAGATTAAAAAGAGTTTCTTTACTGGCAATAAACTGTGAGAAAATATTAGTAGCTATACTTGTCTTGGTATTGAAATTTCATTAAATGGGTCTTTTGAGAATGCTATTAAAAGATTATGTGAAAAAGCAAACAAAGCCCTTGGAAGATTAAAACGTATCCTTCCAATCGATATAACAAGCATTAAACAAAGCCTAAATTTGTTTGACAAACTTATATCTCCAATATTACTTTATGTATGTGAAACATGGGGTGCCTATACAATATCACCTGAAAAAACATTCCTAAACAACAACTTATCTGGGTATTACAAACTAAGCTACGAAAGGTTATATTTGAGTAACTTAAAATATTGTCTAGGTGTTCATTGCAAAGCTTCGAACGTTGCTGTTTTAAGTGAAAATGGCAAAACACCCCTTTCTTTAAAAATTATCAACCTAGTGTGTAAAAACTTCTTCCGAATAACAAATATGTCACCCGACAGCTTATTGTACGACTGTTATTGGTGTAATCTAGACTTCCCTACTAATCTATCTTCTCAATGGGTCAGTACTACCAAAAATACATTTCTAGATTGAAATCTTGAAGACATTTTTCATAATCAAGGAAACAGTTCCAGAATATACCCTTCAAAACTATTCAAATCAGCAATCAAAAGTAAATTCTGTACTCAATGGGGGCAAGATCTAAATTCTCAAGGTGATCAAGATAAAAAAAGTGCGAACGTATACTCTTTTTAAAACGGATTTCAATTTAGAATTATACCTTCACCAGATAAAAGATTTCGATATACGCAAATATATTACCCGCCTTCGCATAAGTGCACATAATTTAAGTATTGAAAC